>PVJD01012690.1:0-38240 GCA_004026545.1 Mormoops blainvillei | reverse complement strand
ACATGTAGCTGGGTGAAGGAGAGGCAGACTGGGGCTCATCAGAAAGTCCAGAAGGAGGGGAGGATGGAAAGACACCAGAATGCTGCGTAATGAAAATAGAACAACATCAGTTTGGGCAGTGAGGTTGCAATTCTCCAAAGTCAGTTGTTATTTAAAAATGAGTACAGACCAAATTTGTTTCTGTTTGGAACAAAAAAGAGCTCCTAAGACCTCACAAATTTAATGAGGGGGATGAAACTTGGCTGGTCCCACTTTCTCTCAGTTACTCAGGCTGTAAAGCTCATGCAGAGATATCTTGGACTCCTGCTGCCCCTCCCTTTGAACCCCTTTTCCACATTTATAACCCAAGCCTTTAATACCTCTCTCTGAGCTGTGGAAAAAGCATCCCAACTAGTCTTCAGAAAGGTTGTTTGGGCCTTAAGAACATTTGAGGTTAAGTCATTAATACCTGGGAAAGTCTTCGCTATAAGAATATATTACAGAGCCCATCTCATAAATAAAACAAAACAAAAACTAAGGTCAGAGAGGTTAAGTGGCTTTCTTGGATCTGGAGCCTTAATCTAAGTCCAACAATTTTGATTTCCTCTTAGCAAGGGCAGAGTAGGTTGGAGAGCGAAAAAGAACAAAGGCACGGACAAAAGGGAGGAGCAATCTTCAGGTTGCCGAGATGCTGAGGATTCCATTTTTACTTTGTGTTGTCTAACTTTGGTGGTCTTTGGGAAGGGAGCAGTTTTGGATTTAAGAACTACCCAGGGAATTGGCATGTTAGGAGTCATTTGCCACTTCTCTTTGCCTGGCTCATGTATACCCTGGACCATAATGATTTTCCTGCTCAAGGGGAGTTGGCCTGTTTGTTCATTGCTATGTCCCCCACAGCTCAGAACAGAGCTTGGCAAGTATTAGGTATTTAGTTAATTGAACGAGTGACTATAACTTCAGGAGTAAGATGAACTTGGTATATTTTTTTCCAAAAATGATATCTATTTTCAAAGAATATGGTCACACCTCATGGGGACTGTTGCCTTGCTACAATGGTGGAACATGGCTGAGGCCTGAAGGCTGGCAGGGGCTATAGGGGTGGCAAGAGGCAAGAGGCCAGTTTTAGGCTCTCTGGAAGAGCAAACAGAGGCCAGCAGGGCTGGATAATGGAAATTTTCTGTTGTGTCTCAGCTCTAGGAGGAACCGGTATATTAAAAAAAAAAAAAAAAAAGACTCACTAACACGAAAATTTCTCAAGAGTTCCGGTACTGTTTGGGGAGATCACAACTTTCTTTGTTTGCTGGCCAGAGCCTGAGTAGATCACGTCCTTTTTCTAAGCCTGGAGCAATCTAGAGTCAGCCTTGACATGAGGCTTCTGGAGCCTGAGATTAGCTAGCTGATTCTCCTCATCCCTGGTCCTGACCACTGCCCAGGATTCTAGGCCTCACTGAGAAGAGACTGTAGCTGCAATCTTCTCCACTCCTGCCCTACCCCACCCATTGCTTCATTTTCAATGAAGGAATGACAGGGTCATACAACCTGCAGAGCCATTCAAGGCAAAATCAGCTTTAGGCAGCAGACTCAAGACAAGCCAGATTCCTTTCTAAAATCTCAATTTTTCTCCTCCCTCCAAGAAAATATGTGTTCTTAAGACATCAGTATCATGATTTCCTAGTTTCCTACTCCACACTCCAGAACTCTTTCTCCTTCTTTCCCTCCCTCCTCTTCTGCTGCTTTTTTCAACTAAGAACACTGACCACTTAACCTGAGAGGAGAGCAAAAATCCACCAGGGATCAGATCTTGATGTTGGGGGTGTGTTCCTCTTCCCTTTTAAATCCTGCTCCAGGATGGTGAGAGTCAGGAGACCAATTTTATGTTTTCCCTGCCACAGAAGGGAGGGCGTGAGTTTCCTACAGTGGAGCTAAAGGCAGTTCTGTCCTGAGAGGCATTTAAAGGCTTTTGTGGGCAGCAAGTGCTGTGGGTGGCAGTTGTACACTTTGATAATAAAAGGGGATGGTATAACGGCCTTTGGTTCTCACTTCTCAGTTTCGTGTTTGGGAAGTATTAGGGGGGAAGGGGTGGGATGATTCTCACTTCCTTTGAGGATGCTGGGAGTCTTAAGGATAAAATTGAAGGGCTCCTGGCAGAGCTACAGAGCTCCTTGGCTGCAGTCCACATACCCTTGGGGTTTGAGTTGTTGGGGGTGGGGGGAGAAGGCCCACAGTACCAGTGCATAGTTTCCTAGCAACAGGCAGGCACCTTGGGAAAGATCTGGCTTTGTTGCAGCTGGGGAGCTGGCCTGGTGCATTTTGGTTCCTGCCTAAGAGACGACTTTACTAACGGGACAGGCAGCTCAGAAGAGCAGAGCTTTGAATCCTTGCACACCACAAAGCATAAAATATATCTAAAGAGCCTACCGCTCAGTCTAGTCAGCTCGAATTTCCTGAGCTGCCTACAGGCCGGTGGCACTACAATAAAGAGCATCACCTTTTCAGGACACACACAGTTCTCCTCTTCCATCTTAGCCTGCCTCCTCTCTGCAGGATGGGTGACCCACACTCTATAGAACCAGTCTGCATTTCTTTCACAGTGGGATTCCCTCTTCAGGAACTCTGGAAGGCAGTGACTCAGAAATTAGCCCTGACACTGACCAGGTGATACAAGTTACCAGCAAGAGATGCTGTGTCCCCAGGGGAAAAATCCAGAATCACCTGCTCTTTGCATCCCCCCCTTGGCTTATGCCCCAGAAAGCAAAGTCAGGGGAGATGGAGAGAAGAGTGGCTAAAAAGAAAAGGAAGGAAAATGGGAGGTCAGAAACCAGAGAAAGGAGGAGAATAAAGGAAAATCTTGGTGGGAGAAGGGAAATAAAGGGAATAAGTTAGGTGGCGGCAGCGACATCTTCTAAGGCTCTCAGCAGCCTGTACTACATGCCACCTCCCCCAGGACTAAAGCAAGCCTTTCATTAAATGGGTCCAATTTATAATGGGTCATTTTTCACAGCTAAGATGAAATCTAGTGTGTACCCTCATGTGATTGAATATAGAGTATCAACAGAGGTGCTTGTATTTTTCATAGGCTTAGAATTCTGCTTTAAGCTAAACTTGGCAATTCACCAAATGGACAGGAAAGGAATCAATCCATTATTAGACTAACGTAGGCAGACTGGGAAGTATGGATGGAATCCTTAAGGAGTTTACGTAAAGCTACACTGGGTTAACTTTCCCAGCAGAGGTGGAAAGTGATGCTTTTGACCTGAAAGACTTCGGACTACTTGGCTGAAGCTAAAGGACAGGTAATGGGGAAATGAACGTGAGGGTCAAGAGAAATGAGTGTTGGGGAGTTGAGCAGGAAGGAAAAGGTAGTCTCAGTTTATCTCCTTCCTACCTTGGGAGACGGAGGGTTCATTAGAAGCAAGGACACCTAGGAGCCCAATGTTTGAAAGAGCCTTGTTTCTCCAAGTTCAGTCTCATAGCATCCTCAGGGCCAGCCGACCAGACCCAAGTGTTTGCTCATGTCTGACACAAAGAAATGTTCCCAAACTTCCTCATTGAACAGCTACCCAGTAAGGGCATGACTCCAAGGGGTTCAAATGAAACCCTTTTTTCTCTCCCTTCTATCAGCCTTGGGGTAAAAAGGAAGCAGAAGTCTTCAAACCTTAAGTCACATAAATAGTCCTATTTGGAAATGACCAGAATGGGGGAACTCATCTAGAAGAAAATCTAGAAAGGTCAGTTTTCCTGCTACAATTTGAGCCATTTTACAACCTGAGAGGAGCATAAGGAGCTCTGGATTTTTTTTGGCAGGGATGATTCTGGTGGTTTAATTGTCAGACCTGGTGTACTTTTTGCTGAATGCTTTCTACTTATCTGAGAACATAAGCAGATGTTCCCCTTTCCTCTTGGCTTTCTTGGGTAAAGACTGGTATTTTCTCCTATGAAACTATGAGGGAATGGAGCTTAGTTAACAAAACAAGCTCAAATCACACACTGGAACAAAACGGCATGTAAGATCTATAGGGAAACAAATCATTTAACATATCCCTCAAATCCCTACCATAGAACTATGAAGTCTCCAAACAGGAAATACAAAAGACAGCTTGAACCTAGGGAAAGAACCTGGAGAGACGTGGGTCCCAGCAGCCCCTGCAGTGTTGAGCAATTAATAATGTAATAATCGACCCTTTATGACTTGTGATTAGGAATCCCATAATTTAAACCAGTAGAAAGTATAAATATCCAAAAATTAACTGGGGGAAAGACCTGTGCTGAGTTCAAATTTACAGCTTTTCCAAAGAGCCCTCAAGCCAGTCCCTGGAGTCAAACCTGGATTCAAATCCTTGCTCTTCTACTTACCATCTCTTTGCCAAACTCACTTACATTCTCTATGACTTAGTCACCTTATCTTAAAAATAGCAATGACAAGGGTCAACTAAATAGGCTTTTCCAGTTTCGATTATTTTCTTAATCTGAAGCTGAAATTGCGTGGTGCAAGAGCTTTGAATTTCTAAACTGGTTGTTCAATTGGAAGTATCCACAAACACTCTTGGTTTTATGTCCCCTTGGAGCATTTATGGGATTTTAGTCAATAGAAGTAAATTCATTATGAGCCTCCCTTCCTTCAAAAGTGTTCCCTTTGGTTCCCAAATTTTGAATTAACCAGATTTCCATGTAATTCCACTTTTCTGTGCTCAAGGGTTTACCATCACTGGAAATGCCTAAAGGACCATTTCATTTGTTTCCCCAAAGTGTCTAGTTAAGAGCTCTGCACACGATGAATCCATTTTAATTAAGTGCCTTTTTTGGTTCTGTTTTTCTGTGCTTAGTCTGGGGAAAGTGCAAATTTGATAACACTATTCCTGACCTATTTGGTAATAGGACCACAAACGGGAAGGAAGTGTTATAAAAATATTTTCTCTGTGTAGTCCTAGTTAGGAAGTCTGGAGAAAAAGAAAGGATTGTTACAGATTTGATTAAAAACCTTATGTGGCTCAGAATGCCCTTCTGCTAAGGAGTGAGACTAGGCCTCACCCTGTGGCAGATAAATGGAAAAAGTTACCATTGGACAAAGGTCCATGATGAGGTATGAATGATGCCATCTTCTCTTTTGCGTAGGTCAAGGCAATTTGAGACACCTTGATCCTATTTTTTCTCCCCCTATTCTTCCATCTCTCTATTTCTTCTCCTCTTGTGTCATTCTCACCCTTCCCACCTATCCTGTCTTTTTGCATGCCTACATAGTCCTTATGCTAGTCACTGGTACACACAGGCCACTAAAAAGATATCAGGGATAGAGAGCCTGGTTACCTCATACATATTGGAGAGGTTCCATGATTAAAGAGAGAACAAGAGAGGATGAGTGAAAGCAAGGGTAATGGAGAGTTCTTTTTTTCTCAAAACATACCTGAAAGTCATAAGCAGAATATGGTGGCAGGTGAGGAGGGCTATGGTAGTAGGTATTGTAGGATGCCACTTGTGGACGAGCATAGTAAGAAACGGTTGGATGAGCATTGTCGACAGAACAGTTCAGCGCTGGGAGAGTTGGATTCTGTAGGAAACCACAGATTAGAAACAACATTAATGTTTATCACTAGGAAAGTGGTTAAATAAACTGAGGTACCTCCATACTACAGAATACCTTGCAGCTATTGATAAACAATTTAGTGACAGAAAATGTTGTCTAGGATATTTTGTTAAATAAAAAACAAAAACAAGCCAGCAGCAAAACTGTGGAGACAAAGATCAGTGGTTGCTCTGGACTGAGGTTGGAGGAAGGGATTAGTAGGTGGAGCATAGAGGATTTTTAGGGGAGTAAAAATACTCTATATGATTTTATAATGATGGATATGTCATTGTACATTTATCCAAATCCTAGAATGTACAACATCAAGAGTAAACCATATGTAAACTATGGACTTTGGGTGGTTATGATGATTCAATGTAGGTTCATCCTTGGTAACAAATGTATGATTCTGGTAGGGGATGTTAGTAACGGGGGAAGCTATGCATGTATGGGAAGGCGGTATATGGGAAATCTCTGAATCTTCCTCTCAGTTTTGTTGTAAACCTAAAACTGCTCTAAAAGATAAATGTTTATGGGTGAGGTTGTATGGTATCCGTCTTTCACTCCCCAGCTTATTTCACTTAGCAAAATGCTCTCTGGTTCCATCCATGCCATTGTGAAGGGCAGGAGTTCTTTCTTTCTTTCTGCTGCGTAGTATTCCATTGGGTAAATGAGCCACAGTTTTTTGATCCACTCATTTACTGTTGGGCACTTAAGTTACTTCCAGTCCTTGGCTATTGTAAATTGTGCTGCTATGAACATTGGGGTGCATAGGTTCTTTCGAATTGGTGTTTCAGGATTCTTAGGGTAAGCCAAAGAACTGATATGTAGAGCCCATGGACATGGACTAAGAGGTGTGTGGTGCAAGGCAGAGGAGATAAAGGGGGAAAAATGGGACAACTGTAATAGCATACTTAATAAAATATACCAAAAAAAAGAGATAAATATTTAAAAAGGAAGCTACCACATCTAACAAATCACTACATGGAAATATGAAAATATCTGGGAGATACACAATGGATTAACTCTGAATAAATTCTTTCCAAAATCAAAAATATAAAAAAAATTAAAAGGAAGCCACCATGTTATATTAATACAGCATGATCCCAATTTATGTAAAAAGAAAAACCTAAACAATTATATACGTATGTACATTTTTAAATGTAAAGAAACTAATCTGGAAAGATTCACAACAAACTGTTAACTGTGGTTATCTCTGAGGAGGGGAGTAGTATTAGGAAGTAAATTGAGAGTCTTCACTTCCTGTTATACAGCCAAAGTCTTTACAATTAATAGGCATTACTTGTGTTATTTTCCCCAACTTATTTTTTAAAAATTTGAACCTATAGTAAACTTAAAATTGTTTATTTATGTGATTTTTTAAAACAACAGCAACAAAAGACCCAGAATACACAATGTCAAATATACAAGGCTGCATAGGCTACTGCTCTTGCTGTGACAAAAATGTGATGAATCACAAAGGGTTTGTAAAAGTTGTGAGGATTCTGGCCGACTTCAACCTTGTGAAAGGGCTCTAATGTAAGTGTATTTATTTTTCATCAGCCCTGCAGGCTAGAGGCAAAACCATAACCGCGAAAAGAAACCATGAAAGACCAAGCAGGATATATTATTCTTTTTTTGCAAACAAAACAATGGAGAAATAATTGAATACCATTTTTATAACACGGTAGTGTGTGTAGCCCCTCAAGGGTTAAAGCTAATCTTTTCCAGGATGGGAGTCCTGCTCCCAATAGGGCCAAAGTATTGCTAAAGGAAGTCACCACTGCTCATTAGTTCCCAAAGAAGACTATGACGTGTATCTTTTCAGTGCCACATGGGTCAAGGTGTGGGGCAAATATTTTTTTTCCATTTTGCATGTCATTGACACCTCCTGCATTCTTATGGATAATTCAGAACTGTTTATAAAATCAGTGTGTCTTATTTCTGGTACACATCTACTCTACATTAACAGAGAGTAGATGCTTCCTCTCAAGTGATAAAAATGCGTGGGCAGGCTTTGGCAGTGGCACAGGCAACCATGTCGGGGTGTTGGCAGGGGAAACTCCCTTACGGCAAGTTTCAACACAGTTCTGTTGCTCTCTTCCTTGGAGTGGGTTACTGTTTACATTTCTAGGAGATTTGAAGAACTGCAAGTCTCAGTCATTAAAATGCAGCTCATAGACAACCAGAGAAATGTTTGTCAGCCTCTCTCATGTGTAGGAGAGAGCAGAGATGTTGGCCATTCCAAGGGTTGGCTTGTATTACAGAGGAAGAGTGCTCAGAAACGCCCTTACCTCTCCACCAGAATTCTGAGAAGAAATTTCATCCCTGAGAAAGTTTCAGAAATCATGTTCTCTAGGCCTTCTGTCAATTAAAAACACACTTTCCATAATAAAAAGAGAGATGACTAACCAAGATGGATTGGTTAGTCATTATCCATGTTTATCAGAATACATTCTTATACTTGGTTGTTAATACTTTGGGTGCAATAGCATGGTTTATTTAATACATCATAATAGATCAGTGGTTCATTGTGTACTTTCTCAGAACAACAACAATTTACTTCTAATTCTCTTTCCCAGTTGCATAGCTAATGTATCGCCTTTTTTGATTCCTGATGTAGAATTAAGTAAACAGATAATGCATGAATTATTTGTATTGAGTTAAAGACATAAGAAGATAAATAGTATTTTTATAACTTGTTAGCCAATTAGAGTATTTCCAGGGTCAGTGCTTTACCATTCTCATTACTTTGTTTTCATAGATTTCCTAAAAGTGAAAGGTCGCCAATGAAATCTCAGAAATATCCATCAAAAAATAAATAAATAAACACACACCTTCCAGCTCTTGCAAAATGAAACCAGTTCTTTTTTGCAAATAAATTAAGCCTAACCATAGAGAAACAACCACACAATGTAAACTCTATCTATACAAGTCTCTCTCTCTCTGTGTGTGTGTGTGTGTGTGTGTGTGTGTGTGTGTGTGTGTATGCATGCATTCAGCATGGCCAGGGGACCACAAAAATTTTTGAAAGGAAGTTGACTATTATAGAGAGAGAAACAGAAGAAACATTAGAGGAAGATTGAATGAGCACCAAAAAGCCACAGAGAGAAGAGAGTCAAGAGTAGAGGATATAGAGAAAATAGACAGGGTAGCAAGATAAGATGAGGGATCAAAGAGAGGTAAAAAGCTGGGCAGGAAAGGAGCAAAAGAGATGGCCCCAAATAATGGCCTGGTTATGTTTTAAATCAATAATTCTGATTTTACAATAAATTTGGGCACTGCCTCTATTTGTGTGTGCATACAGGAGTGTGTGTGTATTTCTGTTAAAATTCTGGGGCTTAAGTTATGAGACCCCCATTACTGATCAGTAGCATTCTGAGTTCCAGTGAAACAAAGGTTACTAGGTAGGACAGCATATGGTGAAAGCAATCTTGTCTGGACAAAACTGAGTTTGTTGAGACAATGATTGTGGACTTTGGAAAGAATGCCACTTTTATTCCCCTTCACTTTATTCCAAACCAGAGACACCAATTAAGAGAAAATGGCAAGATATGATCACTTTTGAAAGATTCATCTCTAATACTTATAGTGTTGGTCAACAAATAATTTGTCAAACATTTCTTTAAGGTTCTTTTTACCCAGCATCTCTTAGTCATGGAATAAAGACATTATTTTTCCTTTCAGGGTCCCACAACTCTGGAAATGGTGGCTCCTAGCTGATCCCTTTGAGAGCTGCCAGCTCACAGCCCTTGGCTCCTGTCCTTACTCCCTAGGAAATGGCTTTCATCAGCCAACACCCCTGAGTCTCTCTGCAGACCCCTGGGCATTCTACTTATTGGAAGATACACCACAAGTCACCAACCACATATGAATCTAGGCTGAAGATTTTATTTAAGTTCACTTGGTGGATGCCCCAGGATTTTCTACATCATGTCTCATTATAATAAAGCGAGCAAAGTGGCTCCTACATGGTGCCCCCATCTTATACTCCCACTAGTGTTCTCTCACCTCATGAATCAAATATCTTGCCCCACTGATCTTTGCTTTCATCTTTCATTTTCCCCACTGGTCCTTGCCTGAGTTCCCAGGCTTGGTTGGCATTTGATGATGATCAAAACTTTCCTTGCCCTCCTCCTTTACTGTTAAAGAAGGTCTCAACAGTTGGAAACAACTTGCTTTAATTGTTTTTTTGAAATTAAGACAGCTAAACAAAGGAGGTAAAGTCTGTGAAAACACTTGTAGAACCAGAAAGGGCTAACCAAATGCTAGTTAGGGGAAGCTGGGATGGAATAGAAAGAGCAAAGGCTCTGGCATCTGAGAAACCTGGGCTTCAGTCCCAGCTCTGCTGTTTAGCTCTGGGCAAGTCACTTGACATCTGTTGGCCTGTTTCCTCATCTGTGAAATGGGGGTGGTAATACTTACTTACCTCAAAAGCTACTAGCAGTGGTGAGGAGTGGAGAAGGTAATTGTGCAAAAGCAGTTTGTAGAGAGTAAAGGGCCTTTACTGCCACCTATGAGGACAGACTGTCAACAAACTCCCTATTCCCCTTAGAGAGCAAAGGTCACAGTGAAATTATGAGTTGAGAAATAAGCCTAGACATCAATGGTCCACTGACTCTTAAGAAGGGCCCTTGCCAGAACCCCACTGAACCTACCAAGTAGCTATCACCCACTCCATTTGTGCCTCAGGGTAGCTCTGCTACCCAAGTCTGAAAGCTCTAGGAATGATTCAAAGAGCTCTTCACACCTATCATAATGTCCCATCTCTTCAACTCACCAACCCAGGAGCTTCTCTGCCAGCCAGCCAGCCTGCCTGCCTGTCTCAGATTCGGCTTTCACTTGCACCCTGGGGGAAGTCTCCAAGAACAAAGGGCATTCTTTTCTCCAAAGAAGCCCCAACCCAGAAGCAGCTTTTCCTTTTCCGCTCTCTCACCAAAAGCTCCCTCAGGCCCAAACAGGAAATCCTTCTCCCTCCTCCTTCTCCTTGAGGGCCCCACCTTGTTGATGCCTGGCCCACTCCTCTGTGCTTGGGCTTTCCATAGTGGGAGGAGGGAGGAAGGGTGTGGGAATGAGAAATGCACAGAGAGGGAGAGAAAAGACACAGAGAGAGACAGAGAGATAGACAGGCTGGGCATAAGTAGGGAAGTACTTCTCTCGACTTAGGGTCACCAGAAGGAACACTCAATACTTCCAGTCAGCCCGGTTTTGCGAAAGACTTGCTGCCTAAAACAGCAGAGTTTTTCTTTAGCCCACCTTTCATTTTCCATTACCCATCCTTTTGACAGTAAAGAGTCAAATTACCAACTGCCTTTCAAGTTCCTGTTCCTCAGGGACCCCAAAATTGGACAGAAATAGCCAAGGGCCTAGGGGCTATCTGCCTCATTTCTGGTGTCAAAGGAAACCCACTTTTAGGGACAAAATAATTCCCTAAACACACGAGGGACATTCCTTTAAAGCAGTGGTCCGCAACCCTGGCTGCAGATCAGAATCTCCTGGGCTTTAGTTTAAAACAATTAAATAGGAACCCCTGGAGGAGGGCCCCAGGAGTCTAGGTTTTTAAAGCACCACAAGTGATTCTATTCTCATAGGAAGCCAGGAGGATAACTATAGCTCTAAAGTTATTGTTTTTATAATTTGAGATCAAGGTTTATTTTTTATTTTTCAATTTTTTATTGATGAGAGAGAGAAAGAGAGAGAGAGAGAGAGAAGAGATTTGTTCCACTTATTCATTGCTTGATTCTTATTATGTGTTGTGACAGGGAATCAAGCCCACAACCTTGGTGTATTGTGATGACACTCTAACCAACTGAGCTACCTGGCCAGGGCAGAGATCAAGGTTTATTAAATAAGCATGTACATGCTTAGAAATGCTTTAAAAACAGAAGAAGAAAGGAGCCCATTATTATGAAGCACCTACTGGGTGCTGAGTCCTGGTGCACCTTTGCAGACACACATGCAAAGAGAGATAAGAGTTGAAAAGGAGGATAGGGAATGTGGGGAGGCTGAGGTTGAAGTTGTGGTTGAGGCTGAGGTTGAGGACAAGACCTGGCAAGCAGCTTAGGCTAGGGCTTGCTCTCCAGACGCAAGAGGGGAAAAAGAGTCCAGAAGCTCTTTCTGGAGAAACTCCAGGATGAAATTCCTGTGAGGGGAAAACGCATTACTCTTACCTGTAGCTAAAAAAACCTCTGTGCTTCCATCTCTCCCCAAGTCTGTTAGGGGAAAAACTACCCAAAAAGGTTTCTGCTAAAAGTCTGTGTGTGAGGGCTGGGGGTGGGGGGTAGTTTAAAAAGGCTATGTTTACATAACCAGCATGAACCAGAGAGGTGAAAATACCCTCCCTCCCCTCCCACCCCTAGAATGTGCCTCAAGAACATAGGCAACTTGTTAGTAAGAAATATTTGCAGTTGGATAGCATTACCTGGTTCCTTAAACTTGAGATTTTGAAGGTAGTTACATTCTTGAAGCAATTGCTTCTGATTTCTCCTTTCAAAACATGGGTCTCCATTGCTCCTAAATGCCCAGCCTGGCCCTCGTCCCCAACAGAGGCCTCTGTGGAATGGGTAGACCCCTCCTTACCATGTCCTTAAAGCCTCCAAGAACAGCAGCGGTGATGATGCCCAGGAACAGGCCGACGATGTTGAGAATGGTGGCAGACCAGAGCAGGTGGTAGAGATGGATAATGTCCTGGCAACTGCTGACATCGATGTATTCATAGTACCCACCGGTGATTTCCACCCGGCTGGACAGGGAGAAGCACACTTCAGTCAGTCCCAGGGTGCAAGCTGACCCGTAGGGTATTGGCTAACACATAGATATTGTAAGGGACATGAGAAACATCACAGCCATAAATGCACACGAGGAGTAAGACACTATAATAAAGCCAAGTGTGATGGCTGTTTATTAAAGAAAAACAAAACTACTACCTACCAGAGAAACACTTGTTACCATCACTAACACTAATCCTAGATGACATTTATTAACACTTGCAATGGGCCAGGCACAGTGCTAAGCATTTTACAGATGTAACTTCGTTAAATCTGCACTAATATGGCAGTTACTAGTCACATGTGGCTATATGAATTTAAATTAACTAACATTAAGTAAAATTTTAACAATTCAGTTCTTCAGTCTCATCAGCCACATGTTACATGTTCAATAACCACACTTGTAAGGGCCACACTAGTGGCTGGTTTCTGTACTGGACAGAACAGATTACAGAATATTTCCATCATTGCATAGGCTCTATTATGTAAATCCTTACAGTATTCTATGAGGGTATAAGAGTACTACCCTCTTAATACTACCCTTACAGTACTACCACCATTCCATTTTTACAGAGGAAGAAACTGAAGCACAGAGAGGTTACAAACTTGCTCAGTTCATAAGGGGTAGGGCTGGAATCTGAATTCAGGCTTCAAAGATTTCAGTGTTTCCTTACTCAAGACAAAGCAAAACAAAATAGAACACTAACAAACAGAAAACAATGTCCCAATAAAGAACTAAAGCTGATTTGCTGGAGGAAAACCTATCATCTCTTTGGAGAGGCCTTCCCTGACCACTCTGTTTAAAGACACCCTCCTCCCCTCCAGCTCAGTTATTCTCTATCACATTATTCGCTATGGACTGAATTGTGACCCACCAAAATTCGTATGTTGAGGCCTTAACTCCCAATGTGACTGTATTTGGAGAAGGGCTTGTAGGAAGTAATTAACGTTAAGTGAGGTAATAAAAGTGGGGTTCTAACCAATAGGATTGGTGGCTTTATAAAGAGAGAGAGAGAGAGAGAGAGAGAGAGAGAGAGAGAGAGAGAGAATCTCCATACACAGTCACTGAGGAAATGCCCTGTGAAGGAAGACAGTGAAAAGGCTGCCACCTTCAAGCCAGGTAGAAAGCCATGCTCTTATTGGAACACGAGCATGCTGGAGCCCTGATCTCAGACTTCCAGCCTCCAGAATTGTGAGGAAATAAATATCTTTTGCTGAAGCCATGCAGTCTATGGTATTTTGTTATGGCAGGCCAAGCTAAGAACTTTCCCTTCTTTAATTCCTCTGTAGCACTCATTCCTTACTAATGTGTCCGCTTCTTACTGTCTGTCTCCCCAACCCAAATGTGAGCTCCATAAGGACAGAGACTTGGTTCATTTTGTTCACTGCAGTGTTTGTGATGTAGTTGGTGCTACATAAATAACTGGCGAATGAATTAAATAAAAGTTCTTGTCACCCAGCTCTGGCTGGTGTGGCTCAGTGTACTGAGCGCCAGCCTGTGAACCTAAAGGTTGCTGGTTCAATTCTCAGTCAGGGCACATTGTCTGGGTTGTGCGCCAGGTCCCCCACTGGGGGGCATGCAAGAGGCAACCACACATTGATGTTTCTCTCCCTGTCTGTCTTCCTCCCTTCCCCTCTCTCTAAAAATAAATAAATAAAATCTAAAAAAAAAGAAAGTTCTTGTCATCCAGGCTGTTTCAAACTGATTTACAAGTTGATCACTGGAAGCAATAATAAATCTAAAACACTGTGATTCTTAAAATGAAAGTCACAACCAAACGCCCTGGCATCAAGATGGTTATTACATGTGGCTCCCCTGTTATAAGAACGCTGAAAAAGAAAAAAAAAAGTTAATCTCCAGAATGAATCATGAAGGGATTTGTCACACAAGAAAATACTTTTAAACTTGACAAATAAATTTATATTAGTATTCTTTAAATTCAGTATTTCTCTAAGAAGTTGAAATCAGTATGATTACAGGACAGCTTGTGTCAGAACCATCTGTGTTGTGTTATATGTGCCTCCCTGTGTGTGTTAGTGTGTTTTTTATATGTTCCTGTGGGTATCTGTATGTATATGTATGTGTCTTTGAGAAAGAGCTGGTTAACAGATTCTTAGGTCCAGCCCTAGTCCTACTGAATCTGGTAGTTGGTGAGGCTCAGCAACCCCCTCAGGTGGGGGTTGGTGAGGCTCAGGAATCTGTGTTAATGTGCTCACTGATATTAGAGAACTGCTGTCTTACATAGTAATCTTCCATAGTAGAATTTTAAAGGTGTTTCAATTAATCAGAATTTTAATTGGATTTCACTATTTTCCAGAACATAGCTGAAGAGACCACCCCTAGCATACAATGAATGTCTCCTGTTAGTTTGCACTGTACTCAGTCCTGGGGGATGGGGCAGGAAGGACACAGAGATTACTTATGCTTAAAAAAGCACAGCTGGACATTGACTATCCACTAGAAAGCGTGGGCCTCTGTGTAAGAGAAAGTGTGGACTTATAGAGAACCAGGAGAGGCTTGATAGTCAGCTTCTGATTGCCCACAAATTATCTTCGCCTACCTCCTAAAACACTGAGGGCAGTCTAGCAGTACATATAGATAGGCAGTATGGCATAGCAGACTCTGGAGCAGGACTGCATTTGAACCCTGGCTCTGTCACTTATTTGCAGTCTGACCCTGAGCAACCTTCTTAACCCCTCTGGGGTTAAAACATGCATGAAAGCAGTACTCCAGCACATAATGAGAGCCCCCACCAAAATGTACAGCTATACTTTTTTCTTTCTAAGAGCCAGCCTCTGGCAACACGATTCAAACCTTTGAATCTTGTTCTTAAAAGGCATTAAAACTTTAAAGGCACAGGCCACAATATGAGGATAGGTCAGTAATTTGTTTAAAAATATTCAATAATCATAGAGAATATATATTTGGTTTCAGTTTGAGTGGGTTCAGTAGCTATTGAAATATTTTTTACTGAACTATGAAGCAAAAGAACATTAATATTCTTATATCTGGTTCAGGATTTAGCAAATTAATGTGGTTTGTTTCTGTTTGAGATTCATGATTCCATTTGGTTTAGTCTCTGGGCAGAGCTTCCTCTGAAATTCCATCTTTTGCATTCTCAGCACTCCTACCTTTAAACCTCCATGACTGCAGGGCTCTCCTGCCAGATCCTACCACTGCCTGATTAAGCTTCCTACACATTTAAAAAAGTAAGGCATTCATTTAATCAAAACCCTTTCATGGCTCCTCATAACCTTCAGGAAAATTGATCCAAATTCATCAACCTGCCATAATCTGACTCTAAAGTGGAGTCCATAGTTTAGCCAGGCTGGAATCCTGAGAAGCCCCTAAACTGGCCATGCTGGGTGCTTATTCCAAACCTATGCTCGGATTTCTACCCCTACATCAAAGGTACTGCCTTCTGGTCTCTGCCTATCCTAATCTCTGCCACTGCTCAAAGCTTCAATACTCACCTCACTAGTGCCTTCTTCAAGTGCTCAAGTGCCCATTCATTAGCTTTTACACTGGACTCACATAGCCTCAGAGAGTCTGTTTTCCTTAGTTAGGCACTTTGTATATGTCAATAATTCAGTTATTCATTTAATTCAATGTTATTGAGAGCCTAATCAGTACTGAGTACTGTGCCGGGTACTGAAGCTACAACCGAGTCCAAGGTGGACATGATGTATCTGTCTAAATTGTAACCTGGAGGGCATGGGTCATCTCTTACCTACATTTGTGCCTCCCTTACTGTCTACAGTGATAGAAATGTTATAGGTCATCAATAGATACTTGGCGAATGAATAACTGAGTTCGAAGATTGATTGTTGCATGGATCATGAGATTGAATACCCAGTATGGGCTCTCATTCCCTTGCTCTCAACTTGCTGGGTGTGCCTGGAGAAACAGATAACGTTTCTGTGTTTCAGACCCCATTTAACCAAGTAGGAGGCAACTGATCCTGGTAAGGCAGGAGGGCATGCTAAGGACCTAGAGCCTTTTGCCAACTCTTGATGCATAGGCAGTGCTCTGTGCATTTCTCTTACTGTATGTATTCTGGCTAACCACCCCCCTTGGTTACCACAATCTCCCTGGTAAATTGAGTTCCTTAAGGACAAAATTATGTTTTACTGATAGGTATCTTCTAGAATAGTCCCTGGTACATAGTAGGAGTGCAATAAAAGTTTGTCAAAGGAAAAAAATGAATGAAAATAACCTATCATCTTTCATCTTATTACCGGCTGGAGCAGTTCACAAAACACCTCCATTTCCTTTCATTTCCTTTAAGTTATACACTGAAAACCAGTGATATTGACTTGACCTCTCCAACATAGAGTAAAGAACTCTGAAAGGCTGCTGCTGAGGAGCTGTGTCCTAGAGAAAGCCACCTTCCTACACAGGCTAAATGAAATAATCTATGTTTGGTATTAGAACCTCACTGCCCCTGACATCAGAGAAAGTCTGTGGGTTTGAGGGGACAGTAGAAACTCTGTGTTTCCGTAGCACTATACAAATGACTGCCTGATGTGTTTGTTCCCACTTTTTTTTCTTGGCCTCCTTTCCAGGAAATGGACTGGAGGAGCTGGCAATTGATTAAAAATAGGCTTTATGTGAGGAAAACAAATACGCATTCGGCAAAATTAAAGTCTCTGAGCCTCAGAGTGCTTGTGGCTAGCTATATTTAGGCTTGGAGTTTAGGTCTCTTTGTAGCTGGCTGGAAAAAGCCTCGGGTCAAGATAAAACTTTTTCCTCTTTGTAGGATCATCACCTCTTAAGTCTCATGGCCTTGGAGATGGTTTTCTGATGAAAAGCTTAGTAAGTGCTTTCCTAGTGGCCTTGTCCTTGGAATCTTAGTACAACAGACCCTGCAAAGGGCTTTGACTGCTGCCTGGGGCTGGTTACCAGGCTTCAGGTAGGTGAAAACCATTTCCAGGTTTGAAGATCTTTAAGAGTAATGTCCCCCTGACCCCTCTCGTCGCCTCGTCCCATAATTTATTTTCCTGCTGAGAAGGATGTTCCTATTTTTGTTCCTTTTCAAAAAATGTCACTCCCTTTTCATCATGTCTTTACTCATGCCTGGTCCTGTGCTGAGGCCTGGGGATGTAGATAAGATGAAGTCATGTTCACTGCCTTTAGGGAGCCCAGAGTTTAGCACAGCTTTCCATAAAATTCCTTTAGATCCTTGAAGCTAATCCTGGCATAACTTGCTTTAAGAAAGTTAGAAAGTCATTATGAAGTTCAGATTGACAGAAAGATAAACTGGGTTTGAGTATCCACTTTCAAAAAAATTCTCCTTAAGGACTCAGCTAAATGGAATTTAAAGTAGGACTTAGTTTATTCAAACCTTTGTCAGGAACACACCTCATCATGAAGAGAAAGGTGTGTGTGCAAGGAATCACTTCTCAGCCTCCTCAGTGGGTCTCCTGTCTCCTTCTCGGATCTCAGGCCCCATTCTGCACAGGTTCCAGCCCCTGCCCCAGGAGACCATGAAGCCGGAAAGGAGAGGGGAGCAAGAAGGGGAAGGGAAGAGGAAGGAGGGGAAAAAGAGAGGGAAGAGTAGAACAGGGGAGGGGGGAATGAGGAGAGGCAAGAGGAAAGCAAGCAAAAGAACCCAAATTCCCCCTGCGACCTATTTTACATTCCTTTGATCATTATTGGAAGGATGGGCTCAGGAAGTACAATTATAGCCAGCTCTCAATCACCGCTGCTAGGAAGGAAGTCCTTTACAAGTGTTAGTTATTATTATAACATGAATAATTGAACCTCCAAGATAATCCCCAAACCTCATTTGAGTCTAAGTTTCCTTTCCTCCGCCAAACCTTTTAATGAAATGAGATTGGTGCTAGTGAAGAGGGTAAAGGGCTGATATTGAGGTCCCCCCATCTCTTCCCTGCCTCCAGTCTGTCCATCTGTCCAGTCTTAATCCTCAACCCAGAGAAACTGCCCCTACGAATACAGAGAGCAGGGAATGTGAGTAAGGAAGAGACTGCATCTACCTGCCCCTCTGGATCTACCTCCATTCAGGTTCCCTTCTGCCAATTCCTTCCTTCCTCTCTCCCTCTCCTAGCTCTCAGAACTCCTGCCCTGAGAGTCTCACAGGGGTTCCAACCTTTTGGTGCCTCTGGGCCACACTGGAAGAAGAGTTGTCTTGGGCCACATGTTAAATATGTTGAGGCATGTAACCACAAAAAAAATCTCATAATGTTTTAAGTAAATTTATGATTTTGTGTTGGGTCACATTCATAGCCATCCTGGGCTGAATGTGGTCCATGGGCCACAGGTTGGAGACCACTGGTAGAGAAGTGTGCATGGGCAGGCATTGGCTGACACACTCCACAGGCAGGGTTATTCACTTATGCTCTGTATCTTTTGCTCATGCATTCCTGTCAATTCTACTTTCTAAAGTGCTCTTGAAAATATTCCTTGCTTTCTATTTTCTGCAAAACAACTGAATTTAGGCTCCTTTCTATTTGACCTAAACTCTTGCAGTAATCCCCTAGCTGTTTCCTCTCTAAGTACTCAAATCCACCTTCCATGCTATACCCTTCAATGGCTCCCAGTTGTTTACAGGGTCAGGTCCAAAGACATTTCTATGGCCAAGGAACCCTCTATGATTTGACCTGTGACCACAACTCTGTTCTTAACTCCCACTCCCTTGTATAACCACCCCACCCCCACAACTCCTGGGAATAGCCTCACCACTTCCACCCCTTTTTAGTTTGTTTCCTAACTCTCTAATTAGTCTTTAAGTCTCAGATGCCACATAAACTCCTCCTTGATACTGACCGCACGCCAGCAACTCTTTCAGTCATTTGAGTTGCCAGTGTCCCCAGTACCGCCACTGATTCCCCACCACACTTATCACGCTATATTGCAAACATTTGCTCATATATCTGTCTTCCCTACTAGTCTATGAGTTCCTCAGCAGTAGTCTCTGTCTTCTTAGCTCCTAAATATGTTTTGAAAGAAATAATAAATGATGTTTTCACAATTGAATGGCAGAGAGCCAAAATGGTTGTACTAAAACTGGCACCAAGCCTGCTTTTGCCTCAGGGCCTTTGCACTTGCTGTTCCCGCTGCTTGAAACATTCTTTCTCCTCAGGTATCTACTTGGGTTGCCCTCTCACATTACTCAGGTCTCTGTACAAATATCACCTCCTCAGAGGCCTTCCCTGGGTACTCCATCTAAGCTAGTGCACACATTCCCCTTCTTTCACTACCTATTTGCCTCTCCTACTTCATTTTTTTTCAGAGCTTTGATCAACACTTGGCATGTTATACAGGGTGGAGCAAAAGGAGGTTTATAGTGGTGAGGACATGAAACACATAGCTTATTCTTCTATTATTATTTATTAATCATTGTATTATTTTCCATACAAACAACTGTAAACTTACTTTTGCCCCACCCTCTCTATTAATATATTTATTGACTGTCTTCCTTAATAAAATATAATCTCCAAAAAGGCAAAGATTTTCGTTTTGTTTGCTGTTGAATCTCCAGTGTCAAGAATAGAGCCAGGTACAGAGAAAGTGCTCAATAGTGACGTTCAGTATTGCTGAACTTGGACTTACACAGAACTGTGTTTGAGCCCTATCTCTACCATTTTCAAGTTCTGTGTGACCTTGAGCTAGCTGTCTGTTTCCTCTGAATCTCACTCTCATCATCTATAAAACAGAGATAATAATTCTACAGGCATCATAGACAAGAATTAAATAAGATCAAATATTTAAAAGCAGTTGGCATGCTGCCTGGCACAGAAAGGAAGGTAGTGCAAGTGAGCTGAAATCTGTTGACCGACCAGTGTCTTCTACTTCTGTGATCCCTATAGTGTGCCCTTCCCCCACCCTAGCCTGTCTATCATCCACTGTGATCAGGCCATTATTACTCCCGTGTCTGGGGGCTCCGGTCTTACTTGCCGCAGTTGTAGAGGTCACAGCAAAAGCAGGTGTTGCCCCGGATTCGAGGCGTGCAGAATCCATGGTTGAGACGAGGGCAGTTCACCTGAGGGCACACAACAATGAGGAGATGAGCTGGAATTGCATGGGAGGCAAGACCCTCTGGGATTGGAAATGTGAGTTAGTGACAGATGGAGATGGTAAAGATGGCTGTGAGATGAACACACCAACACATGGGAGGGATGGGGTTGGGCAGGGGGCTGACTGAATTGTTCATGAGGCAAGTTACTGTGTGGCTGAGCTTGAATCCAGCCTCAGCCACAGTGCTCTGTGCCCCATCCCTGAAGGGTGGAGATGGGGAGGAGGAAGGATGGATGGAAGGGCGGACAGAAGAACAAATGGACAGTAGAAAATGAGGATACAGGGGAAGGCAAATCAGGGTAGAGGAGGAAAGGGCACCAGATGGGAAGGAATACAGGGGCTGTCACATGCACTCTGAAGTACAATGGTACCTCTCTAGCTGCCTGGGTAAGGTTCCTCATAACCCTCGCGGAAGGAGAATTTTTGGTTGAGGAACTTATGACCTTATATAGGAAAAATAGGATTAGGGGGACCAGGGTTACCAGTGAACCTAAGGAAGTCATTATTAATATTTTTACAGTCACCAAGTTAACACAAGAAAGTGATCACGACGAAATCAAGAGAAGAGCAATGACATTTTACACATCTTGAGTTGGCAAAAAGTTTTAAAGATTAATTTCCATTTATCATATCTGTTGGTAAGAAGTTTTCCAGGCTCTTTCCCCCATGTGGATGCAATGAAGCGCTTGTAAGTTTATTTTATTGTGTTATAGAGAATATTTGTAGTAAATGAGTGTCCTTTTCTATATCAGGTCTTTCATCCAAGTGCTCACTGCCTTTCTGATAAGCATACACATTTCTACTTCTCCCTTGTAACCTGATGATAGAAAAATGCTAAGTTTATGATTGGGGAAAGAAAAGGAGGCAAGAGGATGGTGGGGCCATTAAAAAACTATTTGCACTGATGCCTTGGGAGCTGGGGTATCATATCATTCACGTTGTATTTTATGTAGAATGGCTATCCCTAAACTTGTGCGACACAGGGGCCATCTTATATCAATTTATCTCTTTTTTTTTCCCCAATCACAAGTTAAAATTTTTTCTAGTTCTTTGGTGGTGGGGGAGGGATGCTGACTTTCAAGTTGAGGTTAATAGTGAACCAAATTGTCAAGGTTCCTAGAAGGATACAGTAGTGCTTCCTATGAAAGTGATCTCTGGGTTGGGGAGTACTATTGGTACTTTTGTGTACTGAAATGAAAGCTCTACAAAAATGACCTGGAGTCATCCTTCGCCTCACTGTCCGCCACCTCTAGTTCTGCATGAAGGGACATGGAACACAAGGAGAACTGTGATACAGGAGTATCTCTCTCCTGTACCCACTCAAGGATTATCTGACTGGACTCTTGGGGTATCATGAAAGGAGCCAGGTCAACAGTCCAGCTCTCCCCAGAACCTCTAAGGGAACCAGGCCTCTCAAGCAACCTCCTTTGGCTTCCAGATTCCTCATGTGTGTGGACTCAGACTCTGTTTCCCTGTCTAGGCCTAGTGCCTTGGTGGGGCTCCTGCTTTTCTTTTAGCTTTGGCATCTGAACCATGTGGGACTAAACCATTATCCACAGGGACTGGGGAAGAACCCACCCTGTGGCATTTGTACTCTCATCTGTCCCTCTTGGAATCAAAGCCACACACTAAGAAGCTACCTGTGGGGTCAGAGGGGCAGTCTATGACCAGAGAACAAAGTAAATCTGATTAGGTCTCATGAAGCTCCAACCTAAGACCATGGCCTCGTTAGGACTGTGTTCTGATCCACTGAGCAAATCAACTACAGATATCTAGCAGCCAGCCTTAAGCCCTTGGAAAGGAGTAGAAGAAAGAGATTTTAGGCAGAATAGGAGACTTTCCCAAAAGGCAAGACATATAGCCTCATTCTGGCTCACCTCCTCAGCTTCCTTCTGGGATGTCTTAGGAACATAGTGGCACCGGTTAGCGTAGAGTGGTTTCAGATCCTGGAAAGGAAAACACCAAACCAAAGGTGTTTTGGCTTTAGAAAATGAAGCAGCAAGTGCTCTGATTAGTAATAAAAAATTTGAACACACATACACCAGAGCAGGCAGTGGGTTGGGTTAATTTCTGAAAGCATCTAGGAAGCCTGAGAATGTGAGGGTCAGATAAAAATGTTCTAATAACTGTGTTGCATGGGACCACTTGGTTAATGGGACATTAGGAAATTGATTGAGAAATGGGTTTCTGAAAATTTCCTCTCTGGTTTCCTTTTATTTCTAGTCTTTGTCTTCTTGGAAAGAGACCCCAGGGAATGAGATTCAAAACTCCAGATTATTGCCATATCACACTCCCGAAAGGGGGCAGGGGCAGATGTAACAATGAGGTCTCATTATCACCTGAGGAACAGGACCAGGGTTGGCTGACAGCTACTCTGGGCTGTCATGGCCACAGCTTTTCCAAAAGGAAGAGCTCAGGAAGTAAGCCCCAGGGGGGTGGGCATCTACTAAGATCTTAACTCAACTGAACTATGAACCATTTTCACTCAATACACGAAGTAGATAAAGACAGTGAACTCCAAAATTACTGCTAAAGCCCAGAAAACTAACATGAGGCTCAAGGAACAGTTGATTTACCCCACTGACTTGGCCAGCTTCCTGGTAAAAGAGCTCTCAGGCATGGGGTGTTGAGAGGTGGGGGTTGGCGTAAAACAAACAGACACAATCCAATGCTGCCTGGAAGCTCGCAGGCAGGGGATGTTGTTCACTTTCAGCGTGACATTAAACGTCCCTTGAGTGGAAGGTGGCTTGGGCCAAAAGCAGGTTGGGACTGGACAACTAGTTTATGCAAATGAATCTTAGAGGCTTGGCCAAAGCACACTGGCAGAGGAAGTTTACCAATTGCTCCCTGCCCTACCTCCACTTCTCTCACCATTTCCAATAATCCTGGTGTCTGCTTTCTCCCACACATGTCATTTACCATCTATTGTTCCTGGCACCCAAGTGCCTCCTGCCTCCTGGCTCCCAGTCCCATCAAGGACCTAGGACTTTCCATCAGCTGCTTCTACGTAAACTTCCTGGTTGCTTAATGTTCCAAAAGAATATTGTCCTGTTGCCTTAGCCTGGGGTCGGGCTGGAAAGGAATGGGGGTTTTCATGTTCACACCTGGCAGGGTTTATTTTCCATGTTTGGGTAATGGCAGAAGTCATTATTGTCTCGCGGAAGGGGAGGCTTGATGTGCTGGTCACAGCCCTCCTGACCTCCTGGTTCTGCAAAAAGGATTCAGCCACCAACTTCCCTAAATGAAAATAGACATGTGTGATGGTTGCTCATTTGGTGCTTCTAGCTGTTATTCTGCATTGAGACCCCAGAAGAGGAACAAGCTCATGCAATTACAAGGTAAGAAAAAGTCAGTCAGCTAGGGCTTGGCAACTTTTTTTAATGTGAAGGGTCACCAACTCTGACATGCAGGGATGTAAACAGCAATTGCTCTATGGTGAGTGTCTACTCTGTGCCAAGCCCTCTTATGGTGTGTTCATACCCATGACTTCATATTGTCCTCATACTTAACTTGAGAGATAGTTTACTGTTATATCTATTTGGAGAAGGAGAAATGGTGGCACAAAAAGGTAAAGTGACTTTCCCATCTAGTTAATGACTATATTATGGGGAGGGACAAGGAAGGAATTAGGAGACAAGGGAGAGAAAAAAAGAAACATTTAGAGGGGTGTGTAGGAAACTAGATCTTGATAAGTTCATATGCTCCCAAGCCAAAACACAGGGCAACATGACATTAAAGGGCCTCGAAAACAGAAAAAGCTGGTTCTAACCCACCCAAGTGGTGCTAAGGTCAATATGTGCCTTAACTGGCCAACAGATATCATCATAGATTAATAAAGCCCCCTTCCTCAAAACTGTCTGGGTATCAATGAGGACTGGCAGATGTCTTAGAACAGGTACAGTGGATGCACAAAGGTTCTTTTAAAGATTCATCCAGCCTTACCCCAACCCCCTAGGTCAAATGCACTACTTCAGGCCAGTAACTGCAGGAAATACACAGGGCCTGGAGTCAGAGGCAGGTAGGAGTATTTAGAGGAAACTTCTAGTAAACATAATTTGGATTTTTCCCCATTGCCATTGACTGAGTTCAATGAAAAACATTAAGAGTTTCAGGGAAATACAAATCAAACCCATAATCAGATACCACTTCATACCCACTAACCCACTAGGATGGCTAGAATTAAAAAGTCAGATAATAACAAGAGTTGACAAGGATGTGGAGAAACTGGAACATTTAGCCCCTGTGGAATGTAAAATGACACAGTCACTTTGGAAAACTGTCTGGTAGTTCCTTGAAAGGTTAAACATAGTCACCACATGACTTGACAATTCCACTCTTAGATATATATAGCACCAAGGAAAATGAAAACATGTCCATACAGAAATTGTACATGAATGTTTATAATAGCATTATTCATAAGAGCCAAAAGATAGAAACAACCTAAATGCCCATCAGCTGGACAAACAAATGTGGTATATCCATACAATGGAATATTACTGGGCCATAAAAATAAATGAAGCACTGGTGCATAGGACTAGGAGGAACAAGGAGATGGGGAGGCGATAGCTAAAGGTTATGGGGTTTCTTTTGGGAATGATGAAAATCTCCTAAAATTGATGTGGTGACAGTTTGCGCATAACTGTGAAGGTCTAAATGCCACTGAATTGCACACTTTAAATGGGTGAATTATATGGGATGTGAACCACATTTCAATAAAAATGTTTTAAAAATTAGCGAAGGAGGAGGAAAATGGAGGAAGTCATTTTAGCTCATGATGCCATCAAAATCTACTGCAGGCTTCTTGGCCACAAGACCCATGTTACCATGGAGACTACCTCAGAGTTAATACTGCTTGTCAAATGGGGATAATAATGTCTGCCCTACATACCTCATAGGATTGCTGTGGGTCTCAAATGAGATAATAGATGTGAAGGCACAATGAAAAGCTAAATACACTACACAAAAACAAGGTATTACTATTATCAAGATGGCTTCTGATGAATACAAAATAGCATGCATACTATGATTGACTACCACCATGCTACAAAAATAGGTATGTGCTCTGAGGGTAATATGCAAAAATGATAAAAATTCATATATTTGGGTGGTCAGATTGTGGATATTATAAGTCCCTGGTGTGTTCTTTGCCTTTTTAAGAAGAAAAATATTAACAAGATGGCTGTTCTCAGCTAAAATCAGAAGTGGTGGGTCAATATAAAGGCCTAAATTATATTCCTGGCCCTAAAAGAAAATTGGGTAAAAGGCCCCTCCCTCCTGCTTTTTTCTTTTACCCCTTCCCAGAAGTTATCACCTGAGATGCCCTTTCAGAGACTGCTTGGGTGGCAGCACTGATCATACGAGTTCCTCTAATCTTGGCAAAAGGGGAGTAACTCTTATGTCTTGGAGGAAGATCCAAAAACAAGTTAAAATTAAAATAATAATGTTTCAAATCATCCTTTCCCTGATCCAATCATACCTATGACACTCCTTTAGGATGACCTGCACTGTTAGCCAATGACTAAAGTGGAATAAAATATCATTGATCTACAGAAGATTCTGATAACACAATTTTGCTCTGATTAAATTGTTTTAGAAAAAATTTCCAACTAGTTCATGAGACATGAGATATTTTCATTTTCAATGTTGGCTCAGTTGGAATCAAATTGGCATTTGTGTTTGTTGTGGAGGTTCAGTAATCTACTGGGGCTTGATTTTTGTTTGTGGGTCAGATCAGAACTACATTATGACTTCCTTGGGACTTAGGTGCTTCTGACTTTGTGGGCCCCTTCCTCCATTAAGAAATATTGAAAATGATATTGTATTTATTTTGATTACATGTTATGACTGCATTGGCATATATATTTATATTATATGTGAAAACTTTCTTTTGACCTAAAAGTGCATCATTTTCTTCTGATTTGAAAAGAAATGACAATATTTTTATGGGACCTGAGAACACTGTGACTCATAGGCACTGTGCCTATTGTGCCTTATGAAGAATTCAGCTCTGAGCCAGATGTCTAGAATAGTATGAAATGAGAAGTGCTGAAAAGGGGGTAAGGGATCCTGTAGAGAACCACATGGAAATGTCCTAAATCCTTGGCTTCCCCAGAGAACTAGCACAGGTTTAGTATGAGGAGTAAGGTGGCCTTTCTCTAGACACAGATTCTCCAGAGTAGGAAGCATTTGGCACCTTAACACCAGGACTGGGCTATGAGTGGAGGCTTCTAGTTCTGGGGCTTTCCCCAGACCCTAATCACATCTCCATTCTCCAACCACTGCTATAGGGACAGCAAAGTTCAGGCATCTGAGAAAAGGTGACTGATCCTTATGGTCTGCTCTTGTTGCTGTTGAAGGAGAGAGAGGTCATCTATTGAAAACTTTAAGTCTGTCAAGAAGTCATGTGGCTTCTTGCTCCTCTCTCCCTACCTCCTACTATCAACATCAGTTCCAAGCCATTCCCTTGGTCCCACTACCTTTGTCTTTGCCTTTTCAAATCTCACCCACATGCCAAAGGCTTAGCTCCAGCCCCACCACCACTGGAAAGCCTGCCCTGACCTCTGGAGTTCAAGATAAGCCACTCTGGCCCTTAAGAGTCTCTACCCTCAGCTTAGACCCAGTTCTCTAGAGGCCTGTGTATCCATGGGTATCCTTATCTTGACTGTCAGCATCTTGAGGCAGAAATCCTGTTTTCTACCTCTTCTGTTTCCCTCATCACGCTTAGCACACATCCAGCACAGACTCAATGAAGCCTTGCTGTAGTGCACATTTACTTTAACCCAGAACTAAAAATACTCACAATGTGTCTGGCAGCAAAGACCCCGTCAACTATGGCACAACAAAAGGCTGCAATCACGCCAAAGCTGATAAAGACGATAGAAGCCACCAGCTGCAGAGGGAACAAAACAAGAGTGTCTGTTAGCTTTCCACTCTTGCTACTTCTAGAAACTAGGCAATCCCCAAGAGATTGCCAGCCAAAGCAGAACTCTGGCTTGCCACCCCATGAGGATGTTCTTTACAATCATGGAGCATTAGTGGGAGCTGAGGAAGAGGGGAAACAGGGAAGGGACCAATGAAGCACTTTTTACATTTTCAGAGCAAACTAAGACATTCACTCTATTAGTCTGCGAGCACCAAATGAAGAGGAGGCTTGCTGGTATTCAGCATGCTGTTTGTGGCAGAATTTGACTGTGTGACTTTTCTATTTTCAGACTCAGGAAAATGATGGACCTTTGATGTTATGTAGTCCAATCTTCTATTTTGTTTATTGTGAAATTGGAGGCTCAGATATAGGAAGTGGTATGTGTGCCCAGGATCGCCATCTAGTCCATGGAAGAAGCTGGTACCCACCAACTCCTAGTCCAATGTCTTTCCAACCCTTCATAGCAGGCTCTGATGAATACAGGGATGATTCCGAGGCCCCACAAAAACCTACACAGGCTTCTGCAACTTAACACTTAAATGTCAAAGACATTTTACAAGGGTTGAAGTCTCTGAAATTGATCGACTCTGTGTGGTGCATATGAAAAATTTCAAGTAAGAAAAAAATGTTTGCTTGAATCAGACTGCTCTGTTCTCTGACCATGTTAGCTAACAGAGATGTTCCTGATTATTTGTCTCCCATTACAAAGGTGATACTACAACCCAACGTGGGTGTCGGTGTTTCAAAGTACTTCCAGGGGCATGGATAGGTGCTGCCTGAGCCTACCATCTGCCCATGTTGACCCTTAGAACTAGATGGATTCAGTGTTTTTCTTCCTTGAGGTATTTGGGGGATCAAAGGGGGGAATAGCATGGCATTAAGCAACTCTCCAGGGAGAAGGAGGAATCAAAGTCAAGGCCACCCTAAGTTTTTCCCACCTCAATATGCTAAGAGGAAATGCTTATTATTTCCTTTGGGAGTTATTCAGAAACCTATCCCCATAAATCTCACTTCACAGCACTACAGAGAATTGGTAAATAATGGATGAACAATGTCATGAAATTGGCATTATTAGCTATACTGTGATAGGCTCTACAACTAAAACTCTCCTATTATTTTGAATAATTTAGGTCCAAAGTGCAAACACTACTGGTGGGGGAGGGGGTTAGAGCCCAGGTGAAATAGAAGAAGAGAACTATTAGAACTCTCCTGAGGGCGATTCCCACATTGCTGGGAGGAGAATATATGGTTAGAGTTCTTTGTCCCTAGAGCTATTATGTTATCTGATTAAGCTTGCTGTTAAATAGACCCCATTATCAAAGTCAAGATGCCACAGAGACTTATACTGGGGGAGCCTAATCAGTCCATCTCTGGCCACCTACCTGGCATCTTGTTTTACAAGGCCTATAAACTGCAATATGCTTGTACTTCAGGCTGTACCTTCTTTTTCCTGTCCTCTAGGAAGTTTTCTCAGACTGAACCAGGAAAATGCAACAGCTTGCCCTTGTGCGCCCCCACTAGGACATAGTTTTCTTACCTCTTGTTATACATGCTTATCCTCCCTTTCAAACTTACAACATATTTAGCTTTCAACTATGGGTAATGGAAATACTTTAGGGTTTCATAATGGTATTTTGTGTTCTATGTGCCCCAAGTATATTCGTTTTCTTAATCAAAGTACCCTAGACTATAATCTCCTAAAAAGTGGGACCCCTCTGCGAAAACTTCCTCAGAAGATTATGCATCAGAAAGGAGGTTGTGAGAGTCACCAATAATCCAGAGCTGCAGCAATGAAAATCACAGAAGCAAAGGCGTTCTAGGCCAGGACAGTTGCCTGACTGGATAGGCTGTGGCACTTCTTTGGGAGTGAGGAAGAAAGCTAAGGGGAAGACTAGCTAGGCCACTGAGGGAGCATCAGACAAGATGAGAACAAGTCCCATACCACAGGGTCACTGAAAAACACGTTCCCTGGAGGCTTAAGAGAAAAGACAAAGTAGCAGTTTCTTCTGTGGCCCAATTTGGGCAAACTTAAGAAATGTGTTACTTTCAGATGAAGAACTTGATTCTGTAGTAATGAAAACTTACCATCTGCCGTTTGTTCTCAATAAGGTTGGATCCGATGATTCCAAGGAATGATCCAAAGCCGAGCTGCAAAGCAACATGGCACACATAGCATGTGGGGAGATGGTCAGCCTCACCACACAACATTCAGCTCCTGGATATAATTCAGGATAATGGAAAGTAACTGGGGTATAGATGCTAAAGCCACATGCAGTCATTACTTACACAAATAAAGTATGTGCAATAAAAGTATTTCTCCCACCATTTGCCAATTTTTCCATATAGATATGAAACACACCTAAAAAAAAATACATGTGCCCAAAACCTAAAAGCCTAAGCCAACCATAGCTTTTCAGAGTCTGCTTATTTCAATTTCAGTATTCATTACCTAGCATGTGACTGGTGAATCAATAAGAGACATATAATGCTAACAAGCATGGGTTATATTCTGATCTTTATCCTTTTTTTTTTTTTAAAAAAAGCAAGCTTCCAGTCTGATGCATGGATTACAAAATAAAGATTTGAAATAGCAAATTTTTTGATGCATCTGGCACACTAATAAAACCCAGGAAGTTCTTTAGAAATCAGCAAGCACCTTAACCTAAACTTAAAAAAAGAACTCTTTTTTGAAAGCCTGTATTTGTGGTTGACCCACTGCAATTTATGTTAGCACTTATTCACCTCTTCCATCTCTGCTTCATTTATAGACAGAAAGCATTCATTAAAGGGTGAATAGAAATGGCAGCATAAAACCCTGAAAAACAATTTCCCTAAGTGGCTGGGATGATGGCTCTGTGTAGCAGATCCCACTTTCCTCTCAGTTCTGCCATTAGTAGACAGAGTCTGCCCAGTGTCAGCTGAAAACGATCACTGACTGATGGCTGTTGACGGGGATGAAAATGAAAGAAGTAAAAAGTGGTGAGAATGGACCAATAAATCTTAACAAAATTCAGCGATGTAGTTACATATTTCTTTAGACTCTCTAATGGTCTAGGTTTCCATCTGCAGCCTTAGCTTGGCTCACAGGGGCATCTATTTCAGCCTGAGGCCCCAAACTTTACACCTAGACTCATCAAAGGGACCCATAGCTGGGCAGGAGTTTGGTTGGGGCAGTGCAGGGGTACTGGGTGGTTGTCTCAGAAGCCCAAGAATGAAAGACAATGAAGGGAAGGAATGAATACAAATTTACAAAGACTCATTCTACAGGGCCACTTAGCCTGAAAATCCTCTTGGGAAATAGAAACTGAAGTTCATAAAGGTATACAGATCCCATGCCACCCAAGACTACCGAGAACATCCTCACTCAATGGTTAAACTATACCAGCCTCCCACCTAGTCTTATTTTAAAGATAATTAAAATGTGTTGTCATAAAGTATACTGATTAAAAGCCGGTTATCAAAAAAAGATTAAAAACAATAATGACGACAACAAAAAACCCTGGTTATCATATTAGTTTGGCATCTAACCCCAGTTCATGTTCCATTTATGTTTGTGAGATCTTGAACAAGCTGATTGACCTTTCTAAGCTTCAGTTTCCATATCTGGAAAATAGGTACTATAGTAGTGGCCATGTTATAGGGTTTTTATTAGGATTAACCAGGATGATACATTCAAAGAACTTTGCACAGTGCCTGGCACAATGTAAGTACTCAGTAAATATTAATAACTCTTCTAGTGATCATTATTACTACTTTGAAAGACATTTAACTTTTGAGCAGCTCTAACCTGATTTGAGCTGGAAAATATTTTTTAAAAGATTTTATTTATTTATTTTTAGACAGAAGGGAAGGGAGGGAGAAAGAGAGGGAGAGACACATCAGTGTGTGGTTGCCTCTCATGCACCCCCCACCAGGGACCTAGCCTGCAACCTAGGCATGTGCCCTGGCTGGGAATCAAATCCATGATCCTTTGGTTCGCTGACCTGCACTCAATCCACTGAGCCATACCAGCCAGGGCAAAATAAATAAAATCTTTTAAAAAAATAGTTTGTGCTATGGCACTCTGGTCCACTTGTGGAGATTGAGAGAAGGTTGGAGGCAGCTTCTTACATGGAAAATAAATTCTTTTTATTGAGGAGTTCATAAGTTCCCACAGATATTCACCGAATATCTCCTGAACACCAACAGCAGTCTGCCTTAAGAAAGGAAGCAAAGGCACTAGCTATTTCTGCACTCTTAAATGGCCCTCTAATGGCAGTAACCAGAATAGGTGGGCTGAAGCCTCATGGAATTGACTGGCGAGACAAGGCACTCAGGAACTGGAAATCCCGGGCCAGCCAGTTGCTTAATTCAGTTCCCTCCCCTTTCCTTCCATTCCATTTTATTCCACTCCAACCCATTCGATTTTCTAATATTCACTGAGTACTTTTGTTGGATAAATAAGACATGGCCCCTACCCTCCAGGAACTCATAATGTAGTGAAGAAGAGACAGATTGTGGGTTAAGGACTATAGGTATAAACAAAGTGTCATAGGAGCAGAGAGTAATACTTTTTTATGATATCCCTGTATCTGTTACTTATAAATTGTATGCCTTTGGGCTAGTCCCTTAATGACTCTGTGCTTTGATTTCCTCATCTAAAAAATGGGACTCATAATGGTACCTATCACATGTGGTTGCTATGAGGATTAAATTAGATAAGGTACAGGCATACCTCAGAGATATTGGGGTTCTGTTCCAGACCACCACAATAAACAAGTATTGAAGTAAAGTGAATTATAATCTACTTGCTGGTAGGGGATCTTACCTTCGATTTTTTTAAAAAAATGCAACATCTGTGAAGCACAATAAAGCAAAGTGCCATAAAATGAGGTATGCCTGTATGTAGTGTGACTTGCATAAGGGAGGCTGCTAAATGCATGGTAAGTCTAAGATTTCACAGAGCAGGAGACATTTTAACATGAGCTCAAAGGATAGGTAGATTTTACTAGGCAGGGAACTAATATCTATTGAGTCCTGGCTGGAAGAATTCACTCTCCTGAATGACAGGTTGATGAACTCACCAGTGTCGTTAGAACTATCTTACATTTGAAAAGCATTTGTCCTCCATTTTGCTCACAGTAATGTTCTGGAGTTTGGTGGAGCTCCTATCATTCCCATTTGACAAGAAGGAAAATGGAGGCCTAGAGAATTGTATGGACATGCCCCCTCTTATAGCAAGTTACTGGCTGGGCCAGCACTAGCCCTCAGGTCCCCTGACTAACAGCTGGGGTGATTTCAACCATTTTTTGCTACATTTGTGGCCAGCGTTTGTAAGAATAGTGACCTTCAAAGCTGCGCTCCAGGGAAGAAATTCTCTGTAGGGATGGAGCTAGAGGTCCTACATGAGGAAGAGCTGAGGGGCTAAAAGTAAAGAAGAAAAAAAATCCTGAAACACCAATTCAAAAGAATTAATGCACCCCAATGTTCATAGCAGTGTTATTTACAATAGCCAAGTGTTTGAACAGCCTAAGTGCCCATCAGTAAATGAGTGGATCAAAAAACTGTGGTACATTTACACAATGGAATACTACACAGCAGAAAGAAAGAACTCCTACCCTTTGCAACAGCATGGATGGAACTGGACAGTATTATGCTAAGTGAAATAAACCAGGTAGTAAAAGACAGATACCATGTAATCTCATCTGTAAGTGGGAACTAATCAACAAAACAAGCAAGCAAGCAAAATATAACCAGAGACACTGAAATAAACCGACAGCAACCAGAGGGTAGGGAGGAAGGGGATAATGGGGGAAAGAAGAGAAAGAGTTGTCAAGGGTTTATAAAGGACCCATGGACAAAGACAGCAGCAGGGGAGGATTGAATGTGGGAAGAGGGGGTGGGTAGGGCAGGGGAGAGTAATGGGGGGAAAATGGGGACAACTGTAATTGAACAACAATGAAAAAAATTTTTAAAAGAAGAAAAAACATCAACAGAATTTCCTGATAATGGGCAGCTGCTTCTAATCAACTGGTTGTGCTCCTAAGGCCTCCGAAAGGTAGTCTCTGTGGTCACCCTCAAGAACTGCATGGATTCGTGGAACATTCAGACCTTTGGACCTCCATCTTGATTCCCTATTACCTGAACAAATAACAAGTTTGCTTTATTTTTGCTGCCCTCCACTTGTAGAAGAAAAAAGACAAATCATTAGAAATCAAAGTCAGAGTCAAGGGCTCTTTTTTGGGCTGGGCCCTATAACCTACGCCTACTTCCATACACTGATGCAGACACCCAGTGCTGAGGCTCAGAAGGTGTAGTCCTTCAATACATATGAATTGAACACATACTTTGTGTCAGGCACTGTGTTGAATCTGTGATTTGGAGGTCAGTAGGTAAGACGAGGTATGTATGTTACCAAGACCAATAAGACTCAGTGTCAGGAGCTATAATTAGGTAAACAAGTCTACAATCCCTTTCTATAATCCTAAAATCCATAAAGATCTTAGAACCAACTAACTTGGTGGCAAAACCAGACCTTAAACTGATGTGAGGTTTTTAAAAATATCTTTATCCACTTAGTGTAAAAATTCACAGTTTATTGTAGAAATATAAAGGTACTCAATTATGGGGTATTTCTGAAGACCCACTGGGATGTCAGATAACATGTGATAATACATTATATTATTTTCTGAAATAAATGAGGTCTAAATTCTTGAACACATCTGGCCCAAACCAAGGGTTCAGATAAGGGGTTGTGGACCTGTATAAACAAAGCTAAATGAGAATATAGCCCAGTATCCCCTTAAGCAGGATGTGAGAAATTTCTAGGAATCATGAGTAAGGAAATCTATGGTAGGAAGTTCAAAGACAGTAGATAGCACTGTGGACCCTAAGAAGTCGAGAAATGTCCCTGGCTATGTCTTTAAGTTGGGATAGGACAGAGCATTTAGATAAACAGAAAGGAAACAGGGTGGATGGTCCAGGCCAGGGGAAACAACGAAAGTGACAGCATCAAGGTAGAAAGCCCAAGTCATTTTCAGGGGACCATGAATTAGCAACTTTGGCGAAGGGAGGTAATGGGAGACCAGGCCGAGGGCATCTTTGGAGTACTTTGAAAGACAATGCTAAAGAGACAACAGGGAACCAATGAAGATTAGAACCCTCTGACATTGTAAGTCTTATCTAGCAAATCAAGACACAGGTCTCATCTTTGAAATGTACTTACTAAATTAAGAACTTTGTTTTACAATGATTTAATGTTTTAGAAACATTTTCAAGAAAAGGTGGACAAACTTTCTGCCAAATTCATAATAAACCACCAAATCCCACTATCCAGAGCTCCTTATGTTTCCTGAGCATTCGAGTTAGTCAAAACTTGGTTGAATTTATCAAGAATCTTTACCTGTGAAGCTCAAATCACACTAGACTAAAGAAGGTTTCTGGGCTACTGATTGTTTTGAATGATCCGTGTTGTTCCTGTTTCCTGATATAATTTTCAGGTAACTCTGGTATAATTGGTATAATTATTACCAGATATAAAATAACTGCGGTGACTCTGATGTAATTTTCAATTAACTGACACTACATACCCTGGGAAATGGGACCAAAACTACTGGTTTCTTTCCTGAAAGAAAACCCAAGCTGGTGTGGGCTCTATCAGTATAACAGCTGGGGAGAGGTTTTGAGAATGAAAGGCTTTCCGTACTGATCAGGTGGCCAACTCCATCTTGTGGGTTGCTTGGGAAACACATTTAGAGGCCTCCTCCTTCTGGATCTAAAGTCAGAGAATTATAGTGAAGGAGTACGCTCTCTCCCCTGCCTTTTTCAGCTTCACACAACCAAGGCTCTTGTTTTTTTAGGCCCCCAGAATAGAAAGCTCACCCGAGCTCTTTCGGAATGAATATGTCTTGAATATTTGAGGACGGTAAAAATCCTAAGTTGGTTTCATTCTTAGTGGGTTTTAATTTTTAAAATTAAAAAAATATTTTATTTATTTATTTTCAGAGAGAGAGGGGAAGGGAATGAGAGAGGGAGAGAAACATCACTTGGTTGCCTCTCACACTCCCCCAACTGGGGCCTTGGCATGTGCCCTGACAGGGAATTGAAGTGGCAAACTTTCAGTTTGCAGGCTAGTACTCAATCCATTGAGCCACACCAGCCAGGGTTCTTTGTGGGTTTTAATTTTTTAAAAATTGTACAATTCAGCCTGTATAGATGAGCATGCTTTTAAAGATGCGTGTGTACATGTGTGTCTTAGGATGATGATACCACTTTCTAACCTAGGTAGACTAGCTAACACTATTATAATGCATCTCACTGTACAAGGGTACTTCTTTTGGCAAAAGAAATATGCTCCAGAAAATTTTCATGTGACTTACTTAGGGTTATGCAAATGCAAGTATATTTTAAAATGCCTGAAATCTCACTATTTACATGAATTGTATGGTAAACCTTCTTTTAATCTAATAACTGCTCTCTAATTTTTCTATTTTGAAATTTAACATCTCATATATCATTAACAAACTTAACGACAGTCCAAAACAACAGGGTTCCAAATACTCTGAAATTATTTCACAGTTCTGTACAATAGTACTTTGTATTCAAAGTGACCAACTTGACAGTGTGGAATCTTAAAATGCCACATTATCCTCATTCTGGTTTTATTGTTAAGTATACTTTATTTATTGTGTTTTAGTTCTCCAGGTGGTTGCTGGTCCACCTGAATTAGGCTCTCCTAGGGTGTTCATTAAAATGCAGATTCAGCATGTCTTTTCAATCAAAGGTTAGCTCAGGAAAAGAAAACTCAGGTCCTTAGGTCCTACCCAGATGTACTAAGTCAGGATCTCTGGGGGTAAGGACCGGAGCTCTATATTTTCTATATGTCCACCAGCCCATTCTTATGCATGCCAAGGTAGGAAATTACTGGCTTGGAGTTTATATAGTACCTCCCTAATAACCAAACTATTCAATTAGTAAAAGTGTCCCATTCCTAGACAAATCTTGATTCTCAGGCATTTAGTGTTTCAGAGGTATGAGTTGTAATTGTACCTGTTACAACATGATCTGACCTGTAAACTCAAATGGATTCTTTTGCTTTTCAATGTGTAATCTTCCCCCTTCACTTCCTTCATTTAAATCCTACTTAAAATAACAGGAACTATAAGAGCAAGTTTTTAAAGGTTAAATTGTGGGGTACACTGTCTGTTAAGGATGGTTCTCCTATTAACATTTCCAGATTAGCTTTTAGTGAAAAGTGCACACACAGACACCCCCCCTCACTGCTTCAACTTGCAGCTCTAGCTGAACATCAGATGCTCAAATAACAACAATTATGTACCCTCCTTCCTTTGTTAGTGTATTCCCACCTAGCCACCCACAGTCAGATATTCTACAAAGAAGGTTCATAGCCACCTTTTGTAAATAAGAGTTCATACTCTTAAATAACATGGCAAGTACGTTCCCCTCACCCAAAGAGAGTCTGAATCTTGGCTTGAGCATTATTAGCTCATGAGTCAGAAATATTTCACTAAATGCAGCTTACCTGAAGGACACAAAGTCACACAGACCCTATATATTGCTTTTCCCAGCCACCAAAATTCAATCTTACCCCACTTCTGCTCCCCACCCCCTTGCTTGTGTTTAAAAATAAAATCCAATTCTGCTGACGAGTGGTTTTCTTGCCTCACCACAGGAAGTGGACTGGGTGAGTTTTCATATCACATGTTTAACAGAAGATACCAAATTGTGTCTGTGGGATACCTGACCTTGGCTAGGGGGAGCCCTGCGGGCCCAAGAGCTGCAAAGGGACATCTGTGGGTAGCCTTCAGCTCACGGGAGTCCAGCCCATGTCAGACCCCAGCTTTGCTAGGGTTCTTGAGGAGGTCGACTATGGAATTGATGACCTAGGAACAGGCGTCAGGTTTAGTCACTGCTGGCTTGTCAAAGGCATCCATCCATCTTTAATCCCTTTCCCTCTCATTTCTTCCGTCTCATCCCCATCTCTCAAAAGAAAAAAAAAAAAGAAAAGAAATAAAAAATAACAAAAATATGTCTGACCTCTTTGCTATCCTATAATATTTTAAATATATTTTTATATTTGTCAATGATACCTCGGACAAGGGTTTGATCTCCAAAATATATAAAGAACATACATGACTCCACTCCAGGAAGACAAACAACCCAATTAAAAAATGGGCAAAGGACCTGAACAGACACTTCTCCAAGGAGGACATACAGAGGGCCCAGAGGCACATGAAAGGATGCTCAGCATCACTAGCCATCAGAGAGATGCAAATTAAAACCACAATGAGATACCACTTCACACTAGCCAGAACAGCTATCATAAACAAATCAACAAATAACAAGTGCTGATGAGGATGTGGAGAAAAGGGAACCCTAGTACACTGTTGGTGGGAATGAAGACTGGTGCAGCCACTGTGGAAAACAGTTTGGAATTTCCTCAAAAAACTAAAAATGGAACTGCCTTTTGACCCAGCAATTCCACTACTGGGATTATACCCTAAGAATCCTGAAACACCAGTTCAGAAGAACTTATGCACCTCAATGTTCATAGCAGCAGAATTTACAATAGCCAAGAATTGGAAGCAACCTAAGTGTCCCACAGTAAATGAGTGGATCAAAAAACTATGGTACATTTACACAAAGGAATACTAAGCAGCAGAAAGAAATGAAGAGCTACTACTCTTTGCAAGAGCATGGATGGACCTGGAGAGCATTATGCTAAGTGAAATAAGCCAGGGGGTGAAGGACAGATGCCATATGATCTCACCTATAAGTGGAACCTAATCAACAAAGTAAACAAGCAAGCAAAATATAACCAGCAACATTGAAATAAAAAACAAACTGACAGTAACCAGGGGGGAGGAGGGTGGGGGATAACAGGAGAAAAGGAGAGGAAGGGTCATCAAGGAACATGCATAAAGGACCCATGGACAAAGCCAAATAGGGGAAGGATTGAGGGTGGGAGGTGGGGAG
>PVJD01012689.1:0-38263 GCA_004026545.1 Mormoops blainvillei | reverse complement strand
TGCCCGGCCCACGCCGAGGACTTGGGCTCCAGGGAAGAAAGCCAGAAATTGCTCTGAGGCCTTCAGCACATCAAAGGCGGCTCCATTTGCATCTCACCTCCACTACGAGGTGCACCTTCTACAGCCCGGGGTGTAGAAAGGGGGACAAACACTCCACCTGGAGGCACGAGGACAGCTGGGCCGTTACAGCCTGGGAAGATATCAGACCGCCTGCACCGGCAGCGACGCCATCAGGCAGCAATGCCGTTTGTAAACTCTAAAGCCCCCGGCAGCCCCGTCCTTACTCCTATTGCAAGGAACTTCCCCTAAATGGCTTGTGCCTCACCAACCAGGTGTCTTTATCCCCAGCGACCTCTGAATGAGATGAGGGAGTGGCGAAATGAAGCTGTATTAGCTCCTCCAGCAAAGTCAACTATAGGAGAGAAAGAGAAATTCGAAGCAATACCAAAAAATGCAAACAAAATAACACGTGCATGTACATGTGTACACACACACGTGCACACCCCCGCCCCGACAGAGGTGGTGCGTGAGCGTACCCTCGCCAACCATTCCCTTGGACGGAATCTCTCCCTCTACCTGATCACGCGGATCTCATGTAACCGGACTTCTCACGATTCTCAAACCTTCGAGAGAAGGTCATTGTCGTTCGTTTCCCGGCGAAAGGGCTGAATGAGACCCAGGATGCTCCCGGGGCTGGGAGGAACCCAAACCTAGCCTCTCCGGGTCTTGACGCATAGGCTCGTGCCGCCGGCCCGCACACTGCCCCGCTGAGAGTCGGAGCTGCACCTCGCACGGGCTGCTCTGGCCCTCTCTGTCCTCTGCTCGGCGCGAATTGTGCTGCTAAAGCCAGCTTCCGGTGAGAGAGGCTGGTCCTGCCGAGGCTGTGACTCGTGGGGCTGGAGTCCTCTTGTGCTCTTGCCTGTGGCCCGAGCCATGTGCTTGCACAGTGGGCTGCCACTGACCTGTGGCCCTAGGGGAGCGGGCACGGACCAGAGGGCCGTCCTCCATGGGCAGGCGGTAAGCGGCAAACTCTTTGTGCCCGGTGTTTACCTATGGTGATAAAACACGAGACGTGGGAGAGAGCACAGCAATCAACTGCTGCCTGCCCACCGTCTAATACATGTGCACTAGTCACAGCACTTGCGACGGCAGACAGCAGGACAGGCGGACAGAAGCGGCTTGAGCCCAAATGAAAGAATAGTTGTCCCATGCAGCACAGGGGCAGAGGTACAGCTGGCTGGTCCAGCACTTGGTTGATGGCCCAAGACACCCTCTGAGCCCTTCTTCCCTAGGTCGGCGTCATCCTCAGCTGCTTCCCCACAGGGTCCCTGTCAGTTCGGGGCTACTTCGTCAAAACACAGAGCTCCTGGTCTCCACCACCACCTCAGCCGGCGTCTCGCACGTAACTTTAACCGCATTGTGACCTTACGCTTAAGCTGATTCCTGCGTCCAGGGAGGCGGGAGGTGCTGTCTGGCGTGGCCCGAGGCTGCGGCGGCACCCGAATGTATTGGCCACGCATTTGGCGGGAGCAGGGTTGGAGGCGCCATGTTCGGAGAAGGGATAAAGGTCGGCTGGGAGGCCAAAGCACCAGGACCGGAGGAGCATGCTTGTCGTTGCAAGTCGCACAGAGCTGGGGACAGAGCAGCAAGTTCAAACCGTGACGAGGCAAGGCCATGCCTTCCCCCTTCGCACGCAGGGACAGTGGTGAGCCCGCGGATGTCGCACAGCAGTGGAGTCACCAACACCTGCCTGTGGCCCCGTGGCCACGTCCGGAGCACCCCGGAGTCATCGGGCCAGAGGGGCCCCTGGCTTTGGAGAGCCATCAGAGGGTAAATCTACCACGACCTGCGTAGGAACCATGACAGTGGTCTCTCTCTGCTTTGCAAAGGCAAGGTTTACGGGTCCTTTCCAATAGACCCATCTGTTAATTTTCTGGATAAAAACGACATGAGCGATCTTGACATTTTTGTTACAATTTGTCCTCTTCAAAAACGAGTTAGTCCTGCATGTTATTTCCTGATGGCGTGTTTATCACTCGGGGCCCACCCACTCCAGCCCTCCTTCCCCCGTCTCCGTTCTGCAGATACTCCCTTGGCATGTGCTATCAGCCGGGCCCTGGGCTAAGCACCGGGGGCCAGAAACGAGTGAGAACCATGCCAGCCCTCGAGGGACTCGTGCTGTGGCAAAGGCATTCACTGTCCACTGTCCCATGATTAGACACATGAGGGACAACTGTTTGGTCCTTCCAGTCCTGAAGGACCTTCTATGAGTGGGTACAGCACCTGATATTTTTAGTAAGGCACATGGATGAGAAAATAAATACCCCATCACTCGGTATCACTCCACAGGCACCGGGTTTACGGTACTGGCTGTCCCAGCGCTCCACCACGAGCCCTAACGGGAAATAGCGGGCTTGATGCAGCCCAAGTGTGCTTGCAAATCTTCCATTTGCCTGTCCAGACATGACCCGCTCTCCACTCCTCTCGGCCCACCTGCCCAAGGAGATGGACTGAGACCAGGTCTATATAACTGGGCATCGTAGTCCGTTGGCTTCTGGTTGGTTCACCCATGGCATCATGGGAAGGAGATCAGAGCAACAGAGCAAAGAGAGGAAGGCAGGGTCCCGGTCCGCCCGGCCCCTCCATGCCGGGTCCCACGGGTAGGTTGGTCTCCACGGATGGCCATGCTTCCCGCGAGGAGCTTCTCGCCACAGCGGTCTCCTTCCGATCAAGTAGCCTCTCCCCTCCTCCTGCGCTCAGGCCAGGAGGCGTCATTTCCTTCTCCTCGGAGGCTTCCCGCACATTCCTCTGTAAACGGCGTCTCCAGTACATTCCCCTCAAATCACTCAGTTTGAATGCACAATCTGCCTTCTGCTGGGACCCCGACGGATAAGCTCAGCTTAGCCGAAACGTCTTCAAATACCTCCTAGGCGTATTTGGTTACCTGACGAAGGTACTTAGAGTTACTTCAGCACCCGCATCTTATTGCTGCTGGTTGCCTTCGAAACACACGCACCCGCCCAAACACGGCGGCATTAAGTTACACGTTGAGACAAAGCCAAGCGTTGACAAGGATGCAACTGAAGCCACCAACACACTGCCCGTGGGGGTGGCAGTGAGCACAGCCGCTTTCAGAAAAGGCCTTGGCCGGAGGCACTGACACCAAAACACATCCCCCTGTGCCCCGGTAACGCCAGCCCTGGGTAAGTCCAAGGGGGGTGAGTGTGCACGCCCGCGAGGACACGCGTGAGGGTGTCCAGAGTGTCACTGCCGGTCACAGCCCCCAACCGGGGCAACCCGAACGCTCACCAGCAGGTCTACAAATAACCCAAACGTGGAGTTTAACGAAGAACAAGCTGCTGCCCAGCACGACAGCGAGGCTGCGTCTCAGTCACGACGCTGCGAGGAAGACGCCAAGCACGGAAAGCACGTGTCGCGTGATTCTATTTCTGTGAAGGCCAGGGGCAAGAAAGGCTGATGGGTGGTGAAAGATTTCAGAACAGTGAGCCCCTTGGGGAGGGGCGTATTGAATAGGAGCGGGGCGGGCGGACGCCTCTGGGGCCTGGAATGTCTGCATCTCGGTCTGGGTGTAGCTGTGTGTGAGAACTCGCCGGACACCGCGCTGCGGGTTAGCAGAACCCTTTCTACAGTCTGTTGCATCTTCGTTATATATCCAGAGAAAGTTAAAATTTAGAATGACATTTGAGGACTGTCATGATATTAAATATAAATGACTGTTGAAATCAAATTCCTTGGGTGCTTCTAAATATGGTTGTTTATCAGTGTGTTAATCCGAAACTGTGACAATTCATGGCTAATCCCTCTTCACAGAAGAGTCATAGGCCGTTAGCAGGTGACCAAGGAATGTTCTGGAGATGGTTGCAACAACGTGCAATTCCTTCGCCACCTTTTTATTTCCAGTCCGGGGCCTTTTTTAGCCCCTCTAACCCCGCCCACCAAAGCCCACCCGAAGCCGAGACCAGCACGGGGCTCAGGTGCCAGCGAAACAGGCAGGTACGGGGACGGAGGAGATGACATAGAGGCTTGCCGAACACGCGGGGCAGAGTTGCGGTCCCCTACCCGGCAAGGAAGTGCGCTTCAAAGGACAGGCATAAAAATCAGACAGAAGAGAAGCCTTCATCCTGAAACCCACGCAGATGAGGCCGCAGGGAAAGAGAAACTCATTTATCGCGGAAAGCGGCAGAACGCTGTGGACCCAGAACAACTACTTGGCATCAGGAATTAACTCAAAATGAGCAAAACTACTTTTACCAAGATAGGCCTTTCCCACGTTTTCACAATAAAGATTAGTAATAACCCCCAATGCATAACAAAAAGGGAACCGTTCAGTATAATACGTTAAATGGATGGAATGCTACAGCTGCCTGAACGCGCCACATATCAGCTTCATGGCCATTGTGGTCGATCGTTGTCTTGTGTTAAATAAAATAGCGGCATGAACACAGTCTCCTAAACAGGCAGGCTGCTCTGCACAGACACCAGAAGGGAGGGAAGGGGACACCCAACATAAACACCTTTGTGTGAAAGAACAGGAAAACAGTTTGTTATTTCTGAATGTCGTTTTTACAGTAAAGTTGGACCACAGTGAAAACCCCACCTGGATCTCAATAGCCAAAGGTGTTTGAAATCAGCGGTTATGGACACCAGTCACTCGTCACTGTGCCCAGGCCCCCTGCCCTCTGGGTCTTTGCTCCTTCATCAGCTCATCTCCCTTCCACGCCCCCACCTACCTCCTCAGCGCCTGCCCCCCAGCAGCCAGAGGTCCTGTTCAGAGGGAGGCGTGTGCGAATGTGATACGTTAGACACTTGACTTTAGACGTGGAGGTGGGCTCTCTTCCCTGCTGGGACACCTGCCTGAGCAAATGGTCCCTGACCCAAAGGGACACACATCAGACTCTACACAGACTGGGAAAGAGGGAGTCCTACAGCCGGCCTCCTGAGGGTGCTTGGGAAGGGGCTCCAGGGGCACCGGACTCCCCGGGGCCCAGCCGAGGTGCGGGGGGCCGACTACTTGCTCCCCAGTGAGGCGCAGCATCCGGACTCCTGCTCTGAGGCCCAGGCCTGACCTGACAGCCAAGCACAGTGTGTGTTTTGCTATGAACACAACCCACCTGTTGACAACCACCCCTGCCCCCCAAAGCAGGAAGCAGGGCAGGAGAAGACAATCGTGCAGTTCCACGTTTGGCCTGCACGCCGAAGATTCAGGTGTTTGCATGAAGATGCTTTTACAGGTAAACATGGACCTAAAGGACCTAAATGTACCAAATCATGCAATAAAAATAACTGGTGGCTTTGTGTCTTTGGTCTCTTTAGAAAGAGCCAAGTGTATTATTAGCCAACTAATTAGAACGAGGCAGGCTTGTCGTATGGCTTTACCATGACAGTCCTTAAAGTTTGATCAGAAACTTGACCCCTCAGGTTTCGGTGTGTTTTGTGGGCGTTCAGAGCGGGCCACCCCACATGGACGGGCGCTTCCAGAGCCGCTCAGCCCACCAGGCACACACCGCTCCTGGGGCCTCGCCCTGTGGGAGCCAGACCCTCCGCACTCCGCAGCCTCCTGGAGGCTCATTTAGGCCTTGGCAGGATGGCGGGTGCAGAGCAGCTGTTCACTGCGACTCTTTCGCCTCATTTGACCGGCTTTTAATCTGCAACAAGGCTTCCAAAATTGCAAACGGAACCAGGTTGGGTTCCCGACCAGGGCTCGCCGAGTGCAGGGCTGGCTGGGCACGTCACAGCGTGTGCCAGGATGAAGATGAATCTCCGCGACCGCCTGGACGCCTGGCGAGGCAGAGGCTCGTCTGCCAGGTGCCCATCGTGCATGGGACCGAGGCCACCAGCCAGCGGCGAGCGCCCTCCTGGGCAGGGCCCAAGGACTCTCTGTCCTGACAAAGCCGGGCGCCCGCGCCACACCTCTCTCCCAGATCGCTTCGGTCCCCTCCCGGTCACGGACAGGCTACCTGGGGAGTTTTATTAGTAACTGAGAGGCACTGACGCCAAAGACAAATTGTCATCAGGACGCAGCCAGACTGCCCTTCTGGTATTCGTTCTCATTTACATTCGTTTAAAAAGATTCCTTACGAGGATTTCTTCCAGACATTCCGGTTTCTCTCTTCCGTTGTGGTAAAATACAATAACACAAAATTTATCATCCTAACCGTTTTTTAGAACTTTTGAAATTGATTTTTAGAGAGAGAAAAACATCCATGTGTTGTTCCACTTACAGGTGCAGTCATTGGTTAAGTCTCGTATGTTCCCTGACCGGGCATTGAACCCATACCATTGGTGTATCAAGACAGCAGTCTAACCAATGAGCTACCTGGCCAGGCCTCAGCCATTTTTAACTGTGTAGTTCGGTGGTAATTAGGTATATTGCTGTGCAACTGTCACCACCATCCGTCTCCAAAACTCTTCCATTTTGCCAAACTGGAACTCCCCCCATTGAAACCTAACTTGGGTGCCTACTGCCCTCGGCTCCAGAAGCCCCTGGCCCACTCCCTCTGTCTCCAGGGGCCTGGCTGCCCTGCGGACCTCACGTCAGGGGAAGCGCACAGTCTTCGTCCTCCCGTGACTGGCTTATCTCACTGAGCGTCATGTCCCTGATGTCCACCCACTTTGCAGCGTTTGTAGAGTTTCCCTCCTTTTTAAGGCTGAATGATTCTCCACAGTGTGCCTAGACCACGTGTTATTTATCCGGGCATTCGCTGGTGCACACCTGGGTGGCTTCCACCTTTCGACTGCTGTGAACGAGGCTGCCGTGGACATGGTATGCAAATGCCTGTTCGAGGCCCTGCCTTCACTCTTTCGGGTCCCTCCCCGGAAGTGGAACGGCTGAATCGTTCCGTTTTCAGTTTTTGCAGAAGCCGCCGTTCCGTCCCCCCCACAGCTGCGCCCTTTTACGCGCCCGCCGTCCGCGCCCAGAGCCTCCCTCCTCCCGACGGCCTCACTGACAGCTGTTGCCTTTCTTCTTGATGGTCGCCATCCCAGTGTGTCCGCGGTAGTGCTTCGTCATGGTCAGACTTCTTTGTAAGGACCCCCTAAAAGGAAGAGCTGCGCATTCCTGAGTTCCCCCTGGGTGACTCCCGCCAGCCTAATGACAATACCACGCACACGGCGACCTCACAGCAGCCACCTCTCCTCACCGCACGACCTTAGCCAGACAGTGGAGTGGGCATTTCACGTGGCCGCCCCGAGGCCCAAGGAGGGAGGAGGTGGCATGGTGACAGACGGGAGCCTGGGCCACGGTGTGCTGAGGAGGTGAGTGGATTCGGGGGCCAGGCGAGAAGCAAAAGAGTCTTCCAGTCAGCACAGGAATGAAGAGAGGAGAGGCCTTGGGGAGCCCTGGTCCTTCTGCGAGGAGCTGAGGCTTCGCTGTCTCCCTGGGGGAGCCTGCGGAGGGTCCTCCTGGTCAGTCAGCACCGTGTGCCTGTGGGCGCCGGGGAGGGCCGCCCGACAGCCTGGCAGAGACGGCCAGCTCAGCCAGCCACACACAACGGGCCCGGCGCCACGGAGCCGCCCGCCGACCGTGGCCCGGGAGTCTCTTTCGCTAAATAAGAACCGAGGACACGTCCTGTGCATAAGACGCTGCCTCATGGCGGACATTGTGCGATTAAACCAGAAGAGGCCAGAACACAGCAGTTAGAGAACAGCTGAAATGGGAGCTAGAAGGAGGGTCAAAAGTTAGCACAGACGACCTCCCGAAAGGTGGAGCACAGGCTCAGCGAGGGCGCTCAGAGGGACGCCGGCGGCCGCAGCCGCTCCCGGCGATTGCCCTCGGGGCCCCAGACTTGGTTCTCCCCTCAGGTCTCCCTCCGTGCAGGTGGGTTGGCAGCGCTCTCCTGCTATCCCATGCCCTCTCGTGCCCCTTCTGGCACCCCGGCCTTGGCACTGGCAGGCGCCTCCTTCATGGTCCGCGCCAAGGGGCTGCCTTTTATTCTGAGGGGCCTGGGAAGGTCCAGGAGTTTGAGCAGAGGGGCGACAGAATCTGATGTAAAAAACACAGCGACAACGAGAGCAACGGCTGCCCGGGTACCGTGCCTCCTGCCACGCGCTGCTGCGCGCGGTTAGTGCCCTCGGGGCGTCCTCCCACCCAGAGCTGAGCTCCGTTCACACTCTCACCCAGGACACAGACATACACAGACACACGCACGCGTATACCTGTACACACAAAGACGCGTGTATACCTGTGTGGATAAAAATATACCTGTGTGCACGAAGACGCGTGGACTCCAGTCTGCATAAAGATGTATGTATATGAACAAAATATATTTCATCATGGATGTTATTGTGCCATATATAAAAATATATTTAAATATTTATCCATATATTTATGTATAAGTATTGTTTGTATATTTATCTGTAATTCCATATATAGGATTAAGAGTATACACAAGTATGTATAGGCAGGTGTTCTAAATATATAATAAATACACCCACAGAATTGTTTAAAGGCATACAGTACTGAGTATACAAACATATATACATAGACTAAGCAGTACATATATGTGCATAAACATAAGCAGTTAAATATCTATGTCATTATGAGTCTCCCATCGCTAATTCATGACCAGTTACGAGCCTCATTTACAGATGAAGAAACTGAGGCACGGAGGAGCTTGCTGAGTCGCACAAAGAATAAGTGGGGCTGGGGTCCAGCCTTGAGCCCTGTGACATACGGCCCCGGGGTGGGCGGGCATCAAGGGTGAGCACTGAGAGCAGACGGTGGGCTGGGGATGCCCTAGCACAGAGGCAGGGCGCGTCCTGCAACAGGTGGGCCGGAGGGGTGCGTGGCGCCTGGGGAGGCGTCCTCCGCCGGCAGGTGCAGGGCCTGTGCCATGTGTGCGGCTGCCCAGATGCTGGGACGACCCCCGTGCCCTGGCATTTTCTCACGAAGCGTCTTTGAACAGAGCTGTACCTGGAGCCGGGGCCGCGCTACTCAGCCTCTCTCTACCGCTGCAGGTTAAAGCCTTTTTAAAGGCAGGGGCGTTTTGTTCATATTAAGTCTTTTGGGCTATTAAAAAAACCCTGGAAGGCACCCCACTGCTGCTCTGCTGCAGTCCTTGAAGGGGTTTCCCAGGGGTCCCCCCAAAAGTTGTCAGGAACACAGATTAAGAATCACTGACCTGGGGCAACAGGGTGCTGGTTTTAACACAAACATCATTGTTTATGTAACTATCCCTGTGTTTCTGAAGAAATAAGTGACTAGAGTGATTCATGATCAAACATTGCTGCAAACACGGTCAGTTTCAGTGCAGTTCCGAGAGGGGACCCTCTGCCTTTATTACCCCTGGGATAACAGGGTCGAGTCCATTGGTAAGGTGTTTGGAAAATATTCTCAAAGTTAACCCCCAGAAATGCTATATTAGCTAAGAAACTAGCAATTTCTCTCTCCCTCCCCGCCCCCATCTCTCTCTCACACACACACATAGACAATCTTTACTCATTTTAAAGATAAAAATCTTTTTATAACAGGACATTTTATTACACATAAAGAATGTTTTGCATTCACTGGCCATTTGTGTGTTTTTTTTTATTTTCTGTACTACCTGTTCACCATCTATTTGCTATGTGCACCTTTATAATTTTCTTATTAACTTGACAATTTAAAAAAAAAGACGCATTACATTAAGCACATTGCACTTCCTGTGGGTAGCACGTTCCTCCAAGTTCTCACTTGCTTTGCAGGCTCGTCGGGGCTGCTTCGGACAGCGTCGGTGGAGAAGGTTCACCGCTTCACCAGGCCAGTCCATGGGGTCCGTCAGGACACCTACCCTGGGGTCGGAGCGGACCGTCACTCCCCGACTGCATAAAACATTTCCTGTATCCTCTTCTAGGGACTTTTAGGGTCTAAATTTTTCTATGTAATCTTTAACCCTTATCTCTAGTGGATTTTCAAACATCGGGTAAAGGGCTCCTGAGAGATCCTGTGACTTCTCTCCCTTCCTGAATTTTCTCCACTGAGGGTGGTGTTGGCTGTGGGGTTTTTCACATATGGCTTTTGTCATGTCAGTGTAGTGTTTTTTCTATTCATGGTTTGTAAAATATTTTTTATCAAGAAAGCACTGGATTTTGTCAAATCCTTCTTCTATATCAATTGAGAGGGCGTGGTCTTTTTTCCCTCCATTTGGCTAGCACGGTACATGACGCTGACTGATTTTCAGCTGCCGAACCATCCCTGCAGGCCAGGCAGTGGACTCCACTTGGTCGTGGGATTTCAACATGCGGTTGAATTTGGCCTGCTAGTATTTTGTCCAAAGTTTCTGCATCCATGGTTATAGGAAATATTGGTCTGTAGTTTCCTTGGGATGTCTTTTCCTGGCTTGGGACCCGGGACAATGCTAGCCTCATAGAATGAGGCAGAAAGTATTCCATTGCCTTCCATTTTGGGGGGAAGTTTGAGAAAAGTTGGGATTAGTTCTTCTTTAAATGTTTGGTAGGATTTATCCATGAAACTATCAAGTCCAACGCTTTTCTTTGTTTTGGAAGATTTTTGGTTACTGATTAAATCTCCTTACAAGTTACAGGTCTGTAGTCAGATTTTCTATTTCTTTGTAACTTAGTCTAGGTAGTTTTTGTGTTTCTAGGAGTTTGTCCGTTTCGTCTAGGTCACCCACTTTTCTGGCGTACAGCTGTTCATAGCGCTGTCTTATAATCTTTTCTATTTCTGTAGAATCAGTAGTAATACCTCCTTTTCATTTCAAATCTTGGTAATTTGAGTCTTCTCTTGATCTAGCTAAAGGTTTATCAGTTTTGTTGATTTGTTTAAAGAATCAACTTTTTGTTTTATTAATTTTCTCTATTGTTTTTCTATTCTTTATTTCATTTATATCTGCTCCCATCTTTACTGTAGTCTTCCTCGGCTAGCTTGGAGTTTGCTAAACTCCTTTTAATCATGTGATCACTTCAGACCGATATTTTTAAAGCTTCCTGTGCAACTGCCTTGCAAATATTTAATTTTACTGCCTTGGCATTAACACACAACCTCATGGCCAAACTCACCTTCCTCCTAAGCTGCAGATATTTTTTCCTCCCTTACAAATGCAAACTTAAACACTCTACTGTGTCCAGCTCATATTAAATGACTTCATCTGAAGAACATGTGCAAAGCAAACACAGCACCCGGCCTCATTCTGACTGGAAGTTTCCCTCATTCCTTTCATTTCCCTCACTGAGGTGGAGAGATGCCAGCAAGCTCCTCCCCAGGACCCGCAAACCCTTGACAGTCACCCCAAGTTCGGCGGGTTTTGCCTCCACTAATGGGACTTTGGAGGCCAGCTCCACTCCACAGATTGGTATTCAGTCCCCATGACAGACAAACATTCTGAGACGAGATGCGTGTGATTGGGAGACCCCTGTAGACGCCCCCAGACCTGGGCTTCCCTTCAGGGTGCCTGCCTTGGTCAAAGTGTGCAGGTAGGCAGGCTGTCTCCGCTCCCAGCTGACCGAAAAGTATTCGTAATTGCCCCAGGGTGCAAACAGGGCTTTACCGGGCTCGACAGCCGCTCCGATCCCCTGAGGACAGGAGAGGGAGAGGGAGTCAAGAGGGCAGATCTGTCAGCCCCCATCAGGCCCAACCGGCCACGCTGCTCCACCAACAGGTGGACAAGGTCCTATAACGGGCACGGGCGTCTGCCCTGCAGTCCAACCCTGAAGCTGGGCACCCAGCATCACCTATTTTAGTAACTTGCCCTTTCGCCGCTTCCAGCTTGTCACTCGGCTCCTGGAGCATAAACTTCTCAACGTGCCTGCTGCCCCACGGACCGATTTCAAAGAGACGGCCAGGCCACGGCAGGTCCACCTGGTAACACAGAAGAGCTTGCTGCTCTCTCTCTAAGACTCCACGCCTCCTTCTTGACACCAGCATCAGGCGCGGGCAGCCAATGAGACCACCTGTTTATTTCTGTCAGTCAGACTCATGAGCTGCTGCTTCTACCCAAGCCTGTCCCCTGCAGGGTGAGCCTTGCCTGGGGAGTGTTGCGGGGGCGGCAAGTCCTGCTTTCTGCCCATGGGCTGCCGAGCGCTGCCCCATCCTGCGGCTGTATGGGCACAGCGAATGGCCGCGGGCGGCTGCTCGGGGCCCTGGGAAGCCTGGGGCACTAGCACAAAAATGTGTTTAATTTATTACACGAGCACTTCAGTTGGATTGCGGCTGCTGCCTGAATGGCTGGCTGTATTTGCATACCTTATATTTACAACTGGAGGATAAAAACCTCCTCCTAGGCTGGGACTGGAGGCGTGGCTATTAATAAGTCACTAGCTGGGGAATGGCACACCTCAGATCAGAAATAATGACGTTCAGAAATACTCCAGCAGGCCGGCGGACGGGGTCCCGGTCCTACACCCTGTCTGAAGGCAGAGGGGCCTTCCCCAACTTCACCTCCCTGGGGGAACAGTGGCCGGGCAGGGGGGTGAGCCGCAAAGCGCTGTGGGAAGGATGCGTCAGAGAGCAGCCTCCGGGACGTGGATGGAGTCACCCAAGAGGCCGCTGGCCCCCCAGCAGGGGGTGTCCTGCAAATGCACGTGGCACCTGCTGGCCCGGCCCCCCTTAATGGCCCCGGAATGACTTCCGAAGGACGAGGTGTGAAAAAGACTCAGAGCCCTATAAACAGGACTCTGGAATATTCGGTCCTATTTCCCAGTAAATCTGACTGCACCGTTTCCTGTCATCTCCATCCCCCAGTGGGACGCTGGGAGGCAGCTGGTCTTAGGAATGAGAACCCGAGTGTCCTTTTCAAGGGATAGTGGGCCCTACCCAACCTCAGTCCACCCCCCCACCCATTTAGAGGGAATGAGGCCCTGCCAATATGGTGAACAGTACAGAGCTCCTCCCTCCATAGGGTCTCCGTCCTTAAGGATGCATCTCTGTGCCTGAGCGCCCTGCGGGTTGGGCCTGGAGGTCAAAGCTGGGAGTTGAGAGGCTGACCTCACTGCCTGGCCTCCACCACCCCTAACAGACAGGGAGGGGACCGATTTAAGGGTGTTTCCAGCACCGCACACTTTCTCTCTGTGCAGGCGCAGCCTCTCCCTCCTGGGCTCCTTGGGTTGAGCTGGATGAGAAGAAGTGTCTGGAGCGATGACCACCCAGCTGCAAACATGCACGAGGAGCCCTGTGGAGCCCATGCCAATTCCTGGGGCAGAGGGTGTGTCTGCCTCTGGCACAGGCGTTCTTGTGTGTTCAGTGAGACATCCTCTAACCTTATTATACAATGTTGACGGAAGAAGGTAACCACTCAGGAGGGTGACCAGGGACAAAGAAAATACAAATATACTCTGGAAAACCCAAATGGCCTTAGAAAGCTGGGCGTGGGCTCTCCCAACCACACAGGCAGAGATAGTTCCTTTCTACAGGCTTCTAGAATGTGCCTGGCCTGCCCCCTCACAGCTGTTCCGGGTGCGGGCGTTCTCCCTTTGCGCCTCTGTTTAAAGCATTTGCATACTTGAGAGAGTGCGGGAGCCTTTGCACAACGGGAAACCATTAGGGGGCACTGCAGTGGGGGGGACGACCCTAAAAATGTAAACGGCTGAGCGCTACACACCTGAAGCTAACAAACAATATTGAATGTCAACTGTAATTGAAAAAATAAAAATAAATAAAATGTAAAGGCAAAGAAAGGGGACAAAGGGGAGAAAAAAGAAAATCAATAGATTTGTTTCTTAAAAAGTGACAACAAAATAACAACAACAACAAACTGTTACCCAGCAGCCAGCAAACAGGATGCCCTCGGCGGTCGCATGTATGAAGCCCCCGCATCGAATCGTCCCCAGCCCCCACGCACGGTCCCCGCCCCGCAAGAAAGAGAGAACAGAAACTGATGTCAAGTCCATTTGGAAGACACCTATTAAAAATACACTAATAAAAAATAAAAAAATAAAGCCAACTCAGTGTCAGAAATAAGCTCTGATTATTTCAAGTTCTTTTCCAGGTTAGGAAATTCACCCTCAACGTTCCATTTATTTTTCTCTCAAGCACTTTCGAGATGTTAGTTTACCAGAACTACTGGAATTTTTTTGCACAACATTCTGTGTAAGGTAGGCTGCTCCTGGCAGGGAGTTACGACCCCCTGCCCCGCTGCAGCTCACAGAGGGGGGTCCAGAAAGACAGCATCACGTGGCGGCGACAGCACAACAACCCCCACTGGGGCCACCTCAACGTCCCCTCTAGTCCCCACGAGCATTTGCTCAAAAAACATTCCCACGGTGTGGCCTTCTCCAGGTGAGGACAGAGTGACATCTCGCATCTGAGAACCTCCTGGAGAGAAGCAAATCGTCCTTTGAAACAGAGACCTAAGCTCCAATTGAAAATCCTTGACATGACTAGAAACAGATGGTTTGGAGCAAGAAGTCACATCCCAAAGCGAAGTGCGCCGTGGGGGACCGTGGCAGCGCGGTGCCTGCAGAGGAGGACAGGGAAGAGTCCGGGCGTGGAGGAAACCCGTGGGGAGGCGGCCGTCCTCTCGGCCACGGAGCCACGCACTCCCACCAGCTTCTACAAGGGGAAACACCAGAACCCTCTGCACAGCAGCGATAATTTGTGAAAATTTAGAATAAACTGATGTTCTCAAAAAAACAACAACAAAAAAGCCTTTCTGCGAAGGTAGATGACAGTGATCACTTTGCACTGTACTTTTTTGTTTGTGTGTTTGTTTGTCCAAAACCGTTTTAACCGTTCGTGCCAAACTTGCCCCAGTAGCAGGGCTGCTGGCCAAGGAAAGCAGGGCGCCTTCTGGGAAGGCCCGAAACGGCCTGCGGGGGCTGGGGCCGGGCGCCGGGAGCCAGACGGCCCTCCCCGCCACCCGTCCGCACCAGCTGTGCCCATGGCGTGCACCGCGTGGCTCCCTGGGTTCGTGAGAAAGCAGGACCACAGGTCTCCCCGGCTGCCTCCGGTCACCCACAGCGACAGTGCCCTCGCGTCCTGGCCCCTGAGGAGGCAGGGTGTTGGAAGCGGGTAGTCCCCTCTGGAGTAAACGGAATACTTGGTTTTCTTTTTTAATCATCCGTTTTGAGCCAGAGGCGGGCACATAACCACACACTCAGTCACAGGAAGGTTTGGAAGACAAGGCTGGAGGCGTTTGAGAGCTTTTCCAAATTAAGTCTTTTCATTTTCCTCCGTCATCCTTACCTGGGGTTTCCTGTCACTGCTGATCCATGGGAGAGTGGGAAATTGTTGGAGCAAATGAAACACCCCAAACGCTCATTCGTTACCCGGAAGAAAGTGACGGAGCAGCCAAGGCGAAGGGGCTCCTGTAATCTTCTGAGTGGCCATTTGTAGAAAATCCGGGGAAAAATCCATTTTTTAAAAAAGTTCTCTTCCTTTAATGAGTTGAAAATATCGAATATTCAAGCTGAGGGAATACCGACCCCATGAAGCCCAGGATGGATGGCGCCGCCGAAGTCACGGCAAATAGCTGTGCTCACATCCGTCCTCACGTCGCGGACTCGCTCTGTCCTCCACGCTCATCTCCAGCCGCCCGGCCGCCGGCCAGCGCGCGGCTCCTCATTTGTTACAACATAAAAGTCCCCTTAATATTTTTTATCATTTCACATCACGAGCACGTAATGACACCCTCAGGAACAACCTGTCCACCCGGGTATGTTGTTAGCCTTGCCGGCATCTTCTGCAATTTTGTGAAGCTTGAAATGAGGCTTTGAGGGGCTGGGGAGAAGTGACAGGCCACTGATTTTGGAGCCACTGGCTGTGGCTCCCCTCTGGCCCCGCCAGTCCCGAAGGCTGGACAGGGCTCAGCCTCCGTGATGGGCCAAGCTCCGCGTGAGGGTCCGGTCTGCACCGTCCCGCCTGGAGCCTGCGGCCTGGGACCCTCGTGGCTCGTGGAGCGCAAACATGTCCGGCTCCTGGACCATGAGTTTTCCGAGTCTGGGGTCCTTTGAAGAATGACATCCTACCCACAAGGGCCACAGAGCACTCATCCTGGGAGAAAAATAAAATAAAAAATAAAAATTTAAAAAAAACCCCAGGATTTCTAGCAGCCATTTTCAGTCCTTTTTATAGATACCCTACAAGGAGCTTGTTCAGTTTTTTTTTAAAGCCTATTTTGCTTAAGGTAACAAAAACGCCGGAGCTCCCTGGGGACTCAGACGCTAAATGCTTCTGCATCGTCGCTGCAGACTCGCGCACGTCTCCTCAGCCGGTGTGTCTGGGGCGCTGAGAGTGAATTGCAAATGATGCGCTTTGACATCTGTCACCTTGAGAGGAACCAGCACCCACTTATCTCCTGCTCTGTAATTTTCCGTAAGTGCTGGGTACAGGGCTGGTGGCGGCCGGACCAGGGGCAGGTGGCCCCAGTGTCGGCGAGGCAAACTCCGGCCGCGCCCTTGGTGTGCCTGCCCTCTGGCTTCCATCCTGACAAAGAATGTCAACAGGGCTAAGTGGCCCTTTGGATCCACAGATCAATCTTCCCCATCAAAGGCTCCTATGTCCTGCGGCCTCGGCCGCCCTGGCATGGGCCTGGCTGTCCACATGACCATCCAAGGTCGCCCATCCAAGGCCTTGCTCCAGGAACACACATGCACACGGGGAGGGGTCCCCGCCGTCCAGCCCTCCCTGCAGCAGAGGGCCAAGGCATGACCTCCTCCGGGAACTTAGGGAAAGAGGAAGGAGGAACAGGACGCAGCAATGTGGCCAAGTACAGCCTGAATAATTGTCCCAGCCATCCAAAAGACAACAATTACTGAAAACAGGGGGGAAAATGACTCATTCTTTCCTACAGAAGTGCTGCCAGGAGCCAGGTGTTAACATGAAAGAAAATGACCAAATAGCAGGTAAAAAAAAAAAATTAAAAAGTGCCACAAGGAACCACACGGTGTGGCGATGGCGTGGTTTTCTCCCCACCGCCAGACCCACCCAGGAACTTAGTGTCTTGCTATTAGAAAGGGCGGTGGGGGGCGGACGCAGGGAAGGAAGGACAACCCCCCAGCTCGGAGACGCCCATAAAACACGCAAGATCACAGGCACATAAAACACATCCAAATAAATCTGTCACGCCCCATATTTACTTCTTTGTCCCTCTCCTGCCGGCTGGCTGCATCATAAATCTCCCACAGAGGAGGAAAGGTGCCGAGCGCAGGTAACATATCCTGAGACTTCAAACATAAATATGGAGTTCTGGGGGAAGACAGGCAGCCTCTAACGCGTCCGCTTCTTTGATAAGTTAATATGTGCTCATAGCATAAGGCTCAGGCAAACTTGACGTTTGAATCATCAATGGCTTGGGGGGGAAATGGCAGCAGCCTTATTTTTTTCTGGAAGCGAACCCACATGTCTTTATATAAGCAGGGAGAGTGTCGTTGATGGCGCTCGGGAGCTTTACCATTTCGGCCATAAACCATGTGTCTGGGAGCCGGGCCATTTCTGCCGAGAAGTTATTGCTCGGCGGCTCCAACTGCAGAGGGCCCGCCGTCGGGGCTCCGCGCGCGGCCCCGGGCAGATTTCAGCGTGGCGCGGTCGCCGGAAGGCTCAGTGTCACAGCACAGTCCAATCCCTTCCTTCCCCGGGCTGGGAACAGCCCTGGCAGGGTACGGAGCTCCCCAAGACCCTGGGAGGTGCGCTCCCTTTGAGTAGCTTGTTGCCCGAACGAAACCCGATCTGCACCAGTTTCGTTCAAGGTCTCCCGCATCCACTGGGTTAATTCCAGCCAAAAAAAAAAAAGATGAAAACACGCCCTGGCTCTAAACTGTGTATGTCAGGCGGGGCCAAATTTGCTGTGTGGCAACACGGACCACTTAACACTTCCGTCCGTTAGCCATTTCTAGCTGCACACCCACCGCCCCAGCCACATTGAACACCTCCCAACCCCGGAGCACGTATTGAGCACTTGGGCTGTGATCAGTGTGGGGACCCAGCCCTCAGAAAGCATGTCATTTCTCTGAACCACCCCAGCTGAAATGTCTCAGCATCGCCAGCCGGATTGTAGGAGGTGCCGCATAGGAGGGTGAGGGGGGCAGAGAGCTGAGGGGAGGGGCGGATGAGGCCGGGGCCACATCCTCTTGCCCTCGGATTGTTTGCCAACCAGAAGAATTAGGCCTGGCCGCTGGCTTCTGGACACCCAAGGCCAAGCCGCCTGCTCCGTAAGATACAAATGAAGTGCAAGTGAGAAAAAGAACCAGAGTGGGGCTCACCAAGACACCCCCACCCTAATGCTCCCCTGGGACTTTTTCTCCTAGATCTTTCGCCTTCCATCTACCTGCTTCTCTGGGAGCAGCATCCTGTCCTCCTCTCCGATCTCCTAGCTGCTGCCACCAGCCCTGACATCGCCCGCGCTCTGCCTCTGCGGTCACATGGTGTTCTCCCGTGTCTTCTGCGTCTCTGTGTCTGGATCTTCCCCACTTTCTCTTATAAAGATGCCAGTCACTAGAGTGGAACCGTGCAACCCAGCACAGCCTCATCTTAGCTTGATCACAGCTGCAAAGACCCTATGTCCAAGTAAGGTCACATTCCCAGCCACCTGGGTCAGGAGTGGAACGCCTCACTTGCGGGGAAAACACCTCCGTCCTGGCAGCTGTGTTGCGCGATCCCACGAGCCCCTTCCACTTACCATATCCAGACTGGCACTCAGCACTCCCTCTCTGGTACCTGCTCCTGTTTCTGTCCTCTCATCCCTGCAAAGGGACCCACCACCCGCCAAGACCAGGGCATCGGTTCTAACCCCCACCTCTGTCACTGCACGTAACCACCACATCACCGTCATCTCTCCGTCCCTCCATTCCCACCACCCACCCCTGGTTAGGCCTTCACCGCCTCTCACCTGAGCCACCGCACCTACCAACCTTCTCTCTGGTCTCCTCCCTCAGGCCAGGTGCTTCCACTCGACTGCAGACAGCTCTCCCGCTACGCACAGATCTGACCTTGTCATTTCCCTAACAATGTCGTCCATGATCTGTGGGAAGACCAGGCCCCACTGCGGGGTTTTCCAAGCCCGGGACGCCTGCCCAGCCCCCACCTGCACTGAACTTGCCCCTCACTGCTTCACCTCCTCAAATTCGATTCCCCAGCTGCTCCTCCTTCAGCCCCATGGCAGGAGCAGCTCCTCGGAACCAGCACCTTCCCACCTGCTAGGTTTCACCTTGACCCCCACCTCCCTGCGAACCTATCTCTGACGTTCAGAGGGGTGGATGTCTCTCTGCTTTGCAGCCGAAGTGCCAGGTCTTCGCTCCCCACCGCAGGCACCCTGGCATTGCCTGTCCGCCGCTCTGAGCATCTCACTGTGTTGCAGGTGGCCTAGCAATGGGATGTGACTGTAGCCGACCACGGAACGCCGGTCTGACACGAGAGGGCCTGGGAGATGTTCATAAACTGAACCAAAATGAAGGAAACAAAGAATGTCTTCTTTCTTGTCCACAGTCAAGTCAGACTCAGCCGACTTCCCGGCTCAAGTTAGACTTCCCGGTCAAGTTAGACTTCCCGGGACATGGAACCTTCTCGGGGGCGCGGGCTCTTCCTGGCTGAAGCCGCAGGCTTGGCAGCGAACTGCCTCGTAAACTGGTTTCTGAGGCTCATGGCTTGAGAGATGTGCTTACCCACCCCGTTTGTCATTTCCCATCAGCCCCAACGGAAAGGCGGTAAGGACTGCCACACTACAACGCGTCAACAATCCGGCGATCCTGGAATTTATTTTATTATTTCTTAGTGAAGCTGACTGTTGTATCTAGTCTTTGGTCTTCTGCAGTTTGAAAAGATAAACTCAGGCACCTGTCACGTGCCCTTCTTGGAATTATTTAAGGGAAATCGAAGAACATGTTTTGGATTGCCCCTACCCCTAAGGAGCCCTTTACCTAATTAATTCCCATAAAACCACTGTGAGTTAGGTGAAATGAGTTAAAAGTCAGACTTAATTCACCAGAAGCCAGGGGACCACACCTGAAAAACCACCCTCCCCAGTGGAATCAAATCAGGGCCTCCACAGAGAGCTTCACCACCAAATGGCGTGTGGCGGTGGCATCCCTCCCTCCCCCGGGGGCCCTCGGGGTGCCACCGCCCCAGGCGCTGCTCTGACGGGTCTTCATGTCTGTCTCCCCCTGGACCACCATCTTGGTGCCCCTAGTGCCTAACCCCTTCTTACAGACAGGAGAACCACCGCTGTGAGGTGGGCGAGCCATTGTAAGCGGCCACCTTCAACTGGTGGGACCGGCAGGTGTCCCCACGTTAAAAGATGTCCTGTAAGCCGGCACCTCTGCAGGTGTTTGGAGGTGCGCACCCAGCCTTTCGCCCTTGGCGCTGGGAGAAAGGAATGTCAGAAGCTTCTCCACACCCCCGTGCCTCCTCGGGGCGCCATGCTCGTGCCCTCGGGGCTCACGGACCGAGCAGGTCGCGTTGCCCGGCAGGTAGTTTCCCATGTGACCACTGACAAGCAGACGACAGCAATAAGCGCGCGTACCACACACAACACACAGAGTTCGGCTTTGCACACGCGTGCACGGGCACCCATGCCTGGGGTGTGGAGAGCACAGCTGGCCCCAGGCGGCAACCCGGGGAGGCGGCAGGGATTTGAAGGCTAAGAGAACTTCCCTAGAGCACAGACCATGGGTGCAGAAAGACATGGGTCCCAGTGGAATCCGAAGGGGAGGCGGCCTGGCCAGGTCCCAAAAGGCCTCCTTGAGACAGCGGAGCCCCGCCCCTGTCCCACGGAGACAGAAGGCTCCACACAGGCCCAAGGACAGGCCCGGCGTGCTCTGAGACCTACCAGTAAGCCCCTGCTGGTACTGGATGCTTCCCCCAGCCCCGGCAAGGGAAGTTAGAGGGGCACCGTGCTGAGGACAGCCTTGAACCATCTGCACTTAGTAGCAGTTAGAGCAGAAGTAACGAACAGCCCATAGGGCCCCTGCCACCCAGCACCACCTGCTGTCATGCAGTGACACCGGGGTGAGGGCCACTGCACCCCAGAGTCGGGCACCTGGCACAGCCCCTGGCCCTCAACAGGCGGACAAATCCACCACCACCTTGCCCCTTCATTGTTAAATGTTCACCCGATGCAAGCAAACATTCCCCCCTTGTGGCAGACACGGAGGCGTGGCGCTCAGTCTCTGGCTTCGAGAAAGGGGCCCCTTCTCAACTGGACGAGCGAGGCCAGTGGGCCCTCCAGCTGCTCACCCCGCCCCCGGTCACCTCAGCGGCTGGGCCAGCGTCAAGCTGCCCTGGCCCGGGCCGGCCTTCAGTCAGAGACTTAGCAATGGTGGTCGGGGGGCAGGGGTGGTCCTGAGGGCTAAATGCAGAGAAATCACGCAAAACCCTTCTAGTATTACTCCAAAAACATCCAAGGCTATGGAAATTCAACATGCGATATAATATAGCATGAACCATAAAACCTGCCACTGCCCCAAATTTCAAAAAAGATAGCAAAGTAAAGCGAATTCTTTTTTAAATCCATAGCAATGCTTTGTTACAACTCACCAATACAGAGATTACCAGGAGTAAAGAAAGACTATGGGAAAATCCTTGTTGATACTATTTGCAAATGATGAAAACAAAGAGAGTCTGCAGACTTTGCCGAGTTGAACTGATGCCCGTGGAGGTTACTGGGTGACCTTCGGGACACCTCGCGTTTCGTGACAGATCGCACGGGGTGAACAGAACCGCGACCAGGCTCTGGAGCCCTGTCCACGTGTGAGAACAGCGATGTCGGTCCCCACCCGTCACAGCCGTGTGAACCAGGACGTGGTTCACCCGCGGTCAGATGACAACCAAGTCTCCTCAGACGTGCTGGTTAGCGGTTATTATCCACTAGCTTTCAAAATAGTTGATAATTAAAGTAAAGCCAACCCTGCGTTTCCACCTACGTCTGATGTCCGCAGGGAGCTGGCACGGACAAATACGCTATTAAAAATTTTTCCAGAAATTACAGTTCGCAGTCCCTGGACGGAATGAAATAGCCTACTAGAGAAAACAAAGAAGTTATTCTTCAATTTTTTTTTTTTGGCTTGCATAAAAAGTTAAAATAGCCAATAAGCTGCTTGAATTAGTCATTTTTAACTCAGGAAATCTGAAATAGTGAACATGCCATCAAGAAATTATAACTTCCTATTTCAGACCAAAAGGAAGCAAAATTGTTTAGGTTGAGAGGAATAAGAGCAAGTGTATAATATAGAATATTTAATGCTAAAGCAAAGCAAAGTGAACAATGGCCGCTTGTTGTACGTTTTCCTACCTCACTTTTAGGATATTAGAAAGTAAAATCAAAAGGAAAATGTTCAAGCACTGGGAATCAGCAGAATACTGATCGCCAGAAATGCTAATAAAACGCTAACAAAGAGTCCATGGGGTGGGTTGACGCTAACCCAGTCTTTTCAGAAGTTCTCATCAAACCTTCATTTTTTTTCAAGCCATTTGGGAATAAGTCATCTAATCCCAACTTTATTTCATCTCAATCCAACTCAATTCAGTTATAAGTCAGCCTTGAGTACACCTGGAACATAGTAGAGAAGCTCAAAGAATGTTAACTGAGTTTACGCATGAGCAAGAAATTCCCCAAACAACATAACGCATGGAGATGTATACGTGTGCACACCTCCGCTTAAACACAAATAAAATAATCCTGTGCGAAAACACCGTGGCTCGATGAGCATCCCAGCAGGAGGGTCTCCTACCAGCATTTACTGCTCTGTCGATTATATAATATTGGAATAAATTGGTATTAATCTGAACAGGACTGCTGTAAATTAAAAGGTTAATTTTAATTCCTAGGGCAACCACTAAGAAAATAACTAAGGAAGTGTAGCAAAAGAAACACCAAGGAATTACAATGGCACACTGTAAAATACCAATATAACACAGGAAAGGCAATCGTGCAGGGACAGGGGGACAAGGAAGACATGTGACACATAGGAAACTAGTAGCAAAATGGCAGACATAACGCGCGCCCTCCCAGCGACCGCGTTACACGTGAATGGAGTAGAAACATCCGCGCTGCAGCAGGCCCCGCGAGAAAGCGGGCCCACCACGCACAGAGCGGCTCGCTCGCCGGCGGGCGGTCGACGCTGGCTGCTGAGCAGGGCACGGACACGGCCTCTCCGTGCGGCCTGGACTCTCACGGCGTGACAGCTGGGCCCCGGAGCTGTGTCCCACGAGCACCCACGAAGCCCAGGTGGACACTGCAAGGCTCCCCGTGACTGCGACTTGGGAGCGTCTCTTCCACAGTCTTCTGTGGTCAAAAGCAAGTGACGAAGTAGGTTCTGATTCCAGGGGACGCAACTGCACAAAGTATGTGCCCAGGCAGCATCATTAATGGCGGGGCAGGTGGAGAGGCTGTGCCCAGAGAAAAGTGGACTTTCATCTGAGTTTCTTTTTTTTTTTCAGTCTTCAAATTGAAGGGATGGGTCTGTGTAAGCGGGTTTCAAACTTGCTAGTTCGATCCTTTTTGAAAAGAACTCGATAGAGACATTTCACGTACCACACAATTCACCCATTTAAAGCGTACAATTTAGTGGGTTTTCGTATATTTACAGATACGCGCAACCGTCACCGCGATCAATTCTAGAACATTCTCACCACTTCACAAAGAAGAACTGTACCTTTAACTATCCTCTCGCCTTTGTTTCCAAATAAAATAGTTGCTGGAATTCTTGTATGTGAAGTGGGTGCCCATTTTATGGTGGAGCTGCTTGGCCGAGGGGCAAGGTGAGTCTCCTAAGTTGTACTCACACGCCCCTCAGCCATTGCAAGCCCTCCGACTCCACAGGAGGCACCCTGAAGATCAGCGGTGATGTGCGAGTCCACTCTCATGCTCTGCATGAATTGCAAGGGCAGAATAACCAGGGGGAAAGCTTTATTTTTAGGACAGTGGTGATCAAAGAGATTGTGGAGTTTTCGTGCATTTGTCATTGTCAGGGCCTGACACAAACAGATGGAGGAAAGGTAACAAGGACCCTACAAAGCATAGTGCGTGCCACGTCAAGATGATTCATCTCTGAGAAGCCAAGAGTCACGTGGGCGCGTCCCAGCCTCCAGCCCTGCAAAATCTCAAGTCTGAGGGCGGAGCTACAGGATCCCCAGGCATGAAGGGGGCCAGGAATCCCGAAAACTGAACGAAGAAGGAAGGCAGCGGAGGGCAGAGAGGAAGTTCCGCTGTCCAGACAAAGCTTCGAAGACCTGAAAGTGATTCGAAGGAAAAGCAAGTGACTGGGAAGCGGCGACGCGTGGGCCTGGCACGGACGCCTCCCTCCTCTGCGGCTGCGCAGTTCTCTCCCCCGCTTTACCGCGGGCGGTCGTTTTCCAGCGCAAGCGACGTGCAGTCCCGCAAGAGACGGGGGTGGGATGCTGTGCGCTGCCGCACGCCGCCGTCTCAGCGGGGACCAAGCCCCGGGCTGCCCTATGAGGTGCCACTTCCCAGGAGCGACACCCTGGGCCGCATTCTAGCTTAAGATTGGAAAGGGCCTCCGGCGAGGGCTCAGGGATCCGGGAATCGTTAACGCCAAACTTTACGTACGCGTGTGTTCTTTTCAATGCTTATGACGCTGAAAAACCTTTCAATTGCATTAGCATTTAATTTTCATATTACGTACATTTCAAAAAATGTGGAGAGGTCATCACACTCACTAGCCCCAAATCCCAGGGTTTTACTTCACTAACACGTTATACTTATCAGTTAGGAACTTTTGATAAAATCCTCTTGTGCTGAAAACAAGGAAATAATAGGAAACCCTTTTTTTAGTCATAAAAACGAACCCATATAAGAGACGAACAAAAAGGGCTAGACTTGCGGCGCAAGGTTCAATTGAGGGGTGTTGCTGTTTTCTTTGCTTTTTCCCAGCCCCTGGGGAGCCCCGTGCTTCCACAAGGAGGGGCAGTGGGAGAGCAGGCCACCTCCAGACCCAGGCGCCCGGCCTTCTCGTCGCCTCCCCTGTCTGGGGCCCCAGGACCTGACGATCTGATTGGAGCCCCGACGTTCGTGGCTCCGATTTTCCAATGCACGTTCCCTCACAGTGGCCTTTGTGAAGCTGTCAGTGTCTGCTGTTCATAAAACACGGTGGCAGTTCTTGAGACGGAGTGTTTCTTCGTTATTTGCACCTCTGATTCAAGCTGCATGCTTTCTGGAAGCTTCCTCCCATGCTATTCCTCACTTGCTGTCACCTGCTCTGTCTCAGTCACACTTCATTGCTCCTCGGTTTGGAGGTGCGGAAAGGTGTGTCCCCTTCCCCACACATCCCCAGCACACACCTAACTGGCCCCGCTCCCGGGCGAGCTGCAGGAAGGAGAGATGTTCATTTGACTAGCAAGCAATTTCCACCCAGGGTTTCACAAAACCTCCAAGTCATTTCTTTCCTGAACTCGACATCCACTCCCCTGCATAGTTGAAATGTTCCCAGTGAATGTATACCCCTTCGTGTTTCTTAGAAACAAATGAAGTCATGGTGGTGTGTGAGCGGGGGTCGCTGTTGTGCCAAGTTCGAGGTCCGCCCGTGGCGAGGCGAGCCTGTCTCACGGACACTGAACAGATCTCGGGAAGCCTTTTGCCTTTGGCTCTGGAAAAAGGGAATGTCATCTATTTAAACAATATACGCTTGTTTCTTCGCTGACAACGAGTTTTCTGTGGCAACTTTCCAGGTGGTGTCTGCGGGCTTTTGATCCATAAACTCAGAAGACATGTTTCAGAATTCCTGGCAGTCTCAGGGCTGGGGAAGAAACTGTGATTGCACGTCGTCCCCCCGCCCCCCGCTGACCTGGGGTGTTCTCTCACCCCGAATCCACGTCCCCCTCGTCTACGCCTCTCCCCTGTGGCAGAAGAATCCAGTCGTCCCTGTCCACATTTTGGCTCCAGGACGGCTGTGCTTCCTTTGTGTCTCCCAGGCTCAGGGACGGCACACGACAGTGACGCCTCCACCTTGGGGCACTTAGATCTGCCCCTCGCTCCAGCTTCCCATGATTGCCTAGGATGCGGCCTCTCCTTGGGCAGCCCAGGTTTTCAAGTTCACGGCCAATGCCCGGGGGCCGGCGGCGGCTGTTGCACATGGCATTCATCGGTTCTGGAACGGTGATTTGCATTCGAAGCTCACACCTCAAACCTAAGCAACCGTAGAATATGTTTCCGTGCCAGTCTTCTGAGGAATTATCTGACTTCGCAGCGGCAGCACGGATGTAAAGTAACCCTGGCGTGAGATGGAACCAATCGGCAGGCTCTCCCGACACAGGTTAAATGTCTTTACTCCCTGAAATAGAATTATGCACGGTGCGGAGACGTGTGAAAGCGAAATGATTCCAGAACGTAACAGTGACAATGCAATTTCCTGAATTTATGACGGGCACCGTGGGAAATGAGTGAGTGGCCTAAAAGGGTTAATGTGGCTCCCAAAGTGCTTGATTTTAATGTTGGGAAGTTTATAATCTAGTATACTACACTGCTTTAGAGAAAAATATCTCATCAGGACAAGCCTCCCTCCATATGGAAATATTTGCTTTCATGGACAAAGACGCTCTCTTGACAAAAGTAGTAAATGTTAGCAAATTTGGGCCTTCCTAAATCCAATCACTGTAAAAATTTGCAGTTCTCATATTAGCCCACTAATAAAAGTGACGCATGCGGTATCCGTCACCATTCGGGCCAAAGGGCCATCTCAACGGTGGGTCGAACGGGAGAGGCTGCGTCTCCCTTTCAGCCCAGCCACCTCCTCCGCCACTTGCCCCTTCTGCCTGTCCGGGGAGTGTCACTCTCAATCCGTCACCAGCAAAACACAGGGAAACAAGGAAAATTAGAAAGACAAATAGGAGGGAAGAGGGAAATTTGTCCGTGGAAAACATTAAGAACAAAGGTAGGGCCTTAACGAAGGCGTAGCCCAGCCACACAACAGTGTTTGGCCACCCGTCCCGTCCCAAAGTCACAACGAGAATGGCGAGGAGAAAAAAAAAAAGACCGTCACAGCAATTTGCGCAAAAATGACTCACACTGGGTATGCCAAGCAGGACTCCTGCTACCCCTTTCGGAAGGAAAGGACGCTACTTTGCCAGCAGAGAGAAGAACGGTCTGCGTTTAAATGATGCGCAAACCTCTTCCCTGAGCGGCCTTCCATAAATCACCTGCCGCACGCGCACACGCCCTTCGAAGCCGGGGAAGGCGTTATGGGAGCGGCGCACTTCCGCTCCGCCCCTCGGGCACGTTAAATATAGCCCGTTATCAGCCAGCAGCAGAGGCTCCGAATCTGAGGCCCCAGAAGTTGGAGACTGAGCTCCGTGCGGAGCGGGGTCCAAGCTCAGACATTCCTTGAAAAGTCTGACTCCAGCTCTCTGACTCCTCAAGGCTGCCAACTTGAAACGGAAACCTCTTGAGAACATGTTCTCTTACAAAATTTACAAAGGCGCTGCTGCGGAGCCAGCAGCTGGCAATGGCGCGCAAGCAGCCTCTCTCCCCGATCTGATTTCTTACAGCTTTTTGGCACTTCTGGTCCACTTCCTGGCGGGCGCCCAGGAGCCGGAGAGGCAATCACACGTGGTCCGCTCCCAGGACAGCGCCCGGCCAGGCTCCTTCCCGGAGAAGGAGGGCTCAAGCCAGGAGAAGGGCTGGACCGCGTGCCTCTGCTGCTCTCGTGGAAGGGACGCGGGGGACGCCCGCAGCGGGGAGCCCGCACCGTGCCTCTCCCAGGTGCCAGGCGTCACAGTGACAAGGGCAGTCATCGAGTTTCTGCGTTGCCCTGGCCCTGCCCAAGTTTAAAAGCCGACGTGATGGTGATAGAGGGGGCCACAGCAAATGAAAGCTTCGATCCCGCAGTGATTCGTGAGAAGTGGCGTCCCTTCCTTAATCATTTTAACAGCACCTGAACACAACAATGCCAGCTGAAGTTTGATCCCTACGGTTCTTCCCGCGTTTCTGTGCCCTTACCCTTGCCCGCCTTTATTCTATTCTTTGACATCATTTGCACTCCACAGAAGCAAGGGCTGAAATGCTAAGGGGTACAGACCTGGCAGAGGTTCACGCTACCGTCACAGGCTCTATTTTTGCCCCCCCACCCCCGCCCGTCCCCAGGCGTGTTCGTCGGGAGGGTACGTGACCGTCCCAGACGGGGTCAGAGTGGACGGCGTGGACGTCACTGGGTCCTGAGGAGGAGGCGACTTCTCGCTGGGGCCAGCCTTCTGTCCTCCTGACAAAACGGCTGCAACTTCAACTCGGGCGCATCCACTTCTTAATTATTCTCTCTGCTCGTGGAAATCAGTGGCCTTTGAGCTTGACCTCACAGAGGGGCACGGCCGAGCTCTCATGTCCTGACTCCCTGATTCTGACTTCCCGTGGGCGAGACCCCCGTTTGCCCCGACACCGGGGCCCTGGCTGGCCGCACCCACCCGACCAGAGCGCAGTGGGGCGGCGGGCGGGACGAAGCCCCCGCTGCAGACGGAGTAACATAGGTCGAGGTGAGGCAGGAGGCCGCGCCGGCACTTGGCCCTGTGAAGGCATCTGAGGGAGGGTCGCCAGATAAACCGTCAGTTGCCCAGTGACACTGGGGCGTCAGGTGGACAATGAATAGTTTTTAGTATGCGTACACTGCGTGCACTGTTTGGGATATACTTATGCTGAAACAATTGTTTACTGCTCATCAAAATTCCAGATTAGCGAGGTGTTTGGTGCTTTTCCTTGCCAAATCGGGCCATCCCTAACTTGAGGTTTCTGTCGATAATAAGGCAGCCAAGTCCGTTCGTGCCCAGAACAATTAAACTGAACCAGGACCCAGTGCAGGCCTCCAAGGACTGGGCAGAGCCCGGAGAAGCAGCCAGGGCCCCCCTCCAGCCGCTCTCCCTCAGACCGGCTCAGAGGACCCACCTGACACGCTCCCGGGCTTGGGAACCGCATTCTCAGGACAGCGGGCCAGGGCGACAGAGGCCCGAGAAGGAAAACAGGTCCAATTCAAAACGGGAGCAGGTCAGACATTAAGTAAGGAAGTGTTGAGAAGGGGCCACGTTTTCCGAGTGGCCAGAGGAAGATTAGTGTCTGGTAACAGAGAGAGGGAGAGGCAGAGAGAGTCTGGACCCGCTGTGCGGTACGGATAGGACAGCGAGCCTTGTTCCCTTCGATCTTGGGGCGTCACCGGGGCTTCGCTGACCATGCGGGCGTCAGGTGGCGAGGCCAGGGCTGTCCGCCCTCTGGAGCGTTTTAAACTCTTCATTATAGTTATGATTCGTATGTGAGTAACGCAGCATCGTGCCACATGCTCTGAGAACTTCAGGAAAGGATAAAGCACCGACATAGAAATGAGTCACGATCCCAAGCTTGGAAGGTAATCACGGTCTTTATTTCTTTCCATCATTTCTCTAGGCATCTATACCATTTTTACAACATTGGAATTACAAGGCATAATTGTGTAACCTACTTTTATCATATAATCTATTATGACTATTATCGCCTACTCTCCGTTTCCGAGGTCGTGGTTTTTAATGACGACTTAGTATTCCATTGCTTTTAATGGACCACAATTTCTTTAACCTGTTTCCTCTCAGTGGGTGTTTGGGTCGCTTCCCATTTTTCACTGATAGAGAGAGGACCACACAGACTCCCCTTGGACGGACAGCTTTTTTGAGTCTCCACTTGTTTCTGCGGGAGAAATACTTGAAAGCAGACCCCGTGCTGGGCCGCGTGGCGGGGGTGGTGGTATTGGAGGGCTAGTTCTGGCTGCCCGCCTCCCTCGGGCTTCCTCGCACGCCCCGCTTGGGAGCGGCTCTGCTCCCGTAATCTCGCCGGCCCTGGGTACTACGTCTTTCAAAGGTCTTTGCTAACTTGGTCAGCCAAAAACGTCTCTTCTTACGTAAAACTGCATTTCCTCCATTCCTGATGGGATGAGAGCTCTTCAAATATGTGTTGAGCATTTGTAATTCTTATTGAAGGGATGCTTCTTCACATTTTCGGGCCTTGTTTTCAAAACTTTTACTGAACGATAAGGGTTCTTTATGTATCGGTCGTAATAATTCTCTATTTGACAAGATGCTACAGCATGTCCCCATTTGTCCACTGAGGTCGGTTAGGGTATGACTGGGGGGTGAGAACTTAACAATTTTCCAGAGACAAATCTTTATCGTTTTCCTGTATGGCTTCTCCCTGGTCCTCCCTCCCCCACCTGGAACCAACGAACTCACAGACCTCACGCAAGTTTACCTGTTCTCATGCGCTGACCTCTCTAATCCACTGTCATGGATTTTCATCTAGCGGTGGTAACGGATTCTTTTCCAAAGATTAACCTGCTATCTCAACATCGCTTACTGAATAATCCACACTTTGTCCTGTGTACTTGAAATGCCAACATTCGTTGTCCAATTGGTGAGTGGGCGCTCGCCCGGCCCAGTCTTACGGCCACACCTCACGTGGCGCCGTGTGGGCCGTAGGATACACCCTACTCATTCTCTTGTTCGGGTCTCCATTAGCATCAACGTTGTGACTCTTCTTCTAGAATGAGTGAGTCAAGCTTACATTTGAATTTTCATAGGAATTGCCTAAAAAACCCAAGTGAAATTGAGGAAATGTGTCCCTTATTCAGAACCAAGGTCTATATCCCTGTTTATTGAAGGCTTCTTTGACATCTCTCAAAACCTGCATTCTTTTTTTTCACGTGGGCCCTTTGTACCGCTCCCAGGGTTTTTCCCAGGATCTAATGTCTCACGTTGGTGCTGGGGTTTGAAAACTTTCATCTCTTTGCTCTCCAGCCGGTCATTAATGGAATACAGGGACATTACTGAAAGACACTGTCAACTACTTTAAAATATTCTCTTCAGGTTTTTAGACACATAAACAGATCACATGCAGATTTCGGCCGACTCCTCTCTAACAGTGAGTCTTCTTAACTCTGCTCCCCAGCTCATCACACTTAGAACTTCCAGGACCGCGTTCGTGAGAGTGGGCTCGCAGCATCCCCACCCTGTCCCGGACTTTGAAGAGCCCTGTAAAGGGCCCTCATTAAATGAGATGTAGCTGCTGATACCACATTGTTTCTCCATGTCAAGGAATCGCTCTTCTGTTCCTGGCTTATTAAGTTTTCATTAGAAATTGATGTTGAATTTTATCAAATGTCCTCTGGGAATTTATTAAAGTTTTTCCTCTTTTAATCTACCAATGTAAAATATTTTATTAATAGATTTCTGAATATTAAAACATCACCGCACTTCTGGAATAGGCCTATATGGTCTCTGAAACTGTTGTTTTCAGTTCGCTATCTATTATTTAGGCCTTTCTGTTCTTTGATTTGAAGACTACGGTCTGCACCTCGCCAGGCGCCAACCCCGCCCACGGTCCCGGCCTCACCTGCCCAGGGTGGCGGGGCTGGGAGTGGTCTTCTCAGGTCTCAGGCTCAATCCTCCGTTCTCTCTCTGAAATGAATGGACAAATATATCCTCCCTATGCTTTTGCAATCCTTCATCTAGCGGGGGAATTATTTGTTCTTACGAGATCGAAATCCCTCACTCCCAAATTCTAAAGAATTCTAAAATTATGCTAGAAAAAAGACCAATAACAGAGAGGAAATGACAAAAAAAAAACCATTTTAAAATATCACAAAGCTACAGTAATTGAACCATAAGCAACTTTTTAAATTTCTCTCCAAGGTTATATTAGCCTGTAGAAGTTTCTCCTTGTTTAGTCAGACCCAAAGATTTATAATTTCCTCAGAAAAAATCATCTATTCATTGAGCAGTAAACCGAGTTGTATATAGGATTTCTTTATAATTTTTTATTAGCACTGAGTTCATCACAGAATCTTCTTTTTGTTTCCTCAGTCATATTGGCTAATTCTTCATTTCATGTAATTGTATTCCCCCTTTTTTCTAAACCAGATTTGCCAGCAATTAATCTATTTTAAAATGTATCTCTTTATTTTTAAAATTTTGAATGTTTCAATTTTACTGGTTTTTTCTACATTCTTTTTCATAAATATCCATTTTATAATATTTTATTATTTTATTTTTTAACATTTCTTGAACTAAATATCCTGGAGTTTTAAAAATATTAAATTAAATGCTTATTAGTTTTTTATTATTTTTTTGTTTCATAACAAACATTTTAATAATATAATGCATTTGATCTTAAATTGACTTTAGACTTCATCCCTTAATTTTTTCACATGTCCATGATTTTTAAGTATTCTAGAATTATAGACTCAGTTTCTGTTTTTTCTACTACTCACTGGGAGAGAATTATTTAATTTGTTAAGTGCATTGCTTTTTGGGTTATAGTTTTGTTACTAAAATTTATGCCTATTTTGTAGCTACATATGTAGTCTATACAGTTTGTTCCTTAAGAGACTTCATTAATTTTTCTTTGTGATTAAGATTTTTTAGTCGCCAACTCAAACAAATATATCATGGGCATTGTCCTCTTTCTTTGCTTGGTATAAAGTTCATTTACCGTGCTAAATACTGAATAAGTTCTATTTATTATATATGATTCTATTCTTTATCTCTTTGTTTATTTTTGCCAACTTATCCAATGCTGAATGCTGCCTATTAAAACCACTCACTAAATTATGTCTTGTAAATTTCTTCTTGCATTTTTAATACACTTTATATATTCTAATAATTATATTTTACACATAAGGGCTTATTATGCACACATCTTCATGGTGAATTTTACCCTTTATCAACATAAAAGTAACCCACCTGAACTTGTTTAAACTCGAATTTGATATTAATATTGTCACCATTTTCAGTTTTTATTTGTGCTTATCTGGTACGTCTCTGTCCAGCCATTATTCCTTAATTGCTCCATATTTTTTTAGATGTATCTTTTGTCAATAGACTTTAATTTGATTCTGTTTTTCAGTCTAGTCTGAAAGTCTTTCATTTGGGAGTTTAGCCTGTCCATATTATCTCTGATATTATTTCTATTATGATTTATTTTTTAAAATATTTTATTGTTTCTCCTTTTATAACAGCAATATCTCTTCCTCAAAAAAGCAGAGAGATTCAGCCCATTTGCTTTTTCCCCTTTTGTGTAATTTGCCAATTTTTGATGTTATCTAAAATCTTAAATTTACTTATTATTAAATTATTTGCTTAAATTATGCAATAATTATTTCTTGTATTGGGGTTGCTTGTTTTTTAAATCACATGAGCACCAGTTACTCAAGCTCTCCATATTTGGCTGAGTTTTTCTCTTTCCTGCCGTCCTGCGACTTCTGCATCCTTCCAGAGCCGGCTGCGGGGTCTCCGAGCACAGTTTTCAGGCAGGGCCCAGGAGCTGCGTGTCCGGGTCCCTGTGCAGCTGCGAACATCCTCTTCTGTAGCCAGTTCAAGCCAACGTGCTGGTCGAAGCACCTTGCAAGGTCCAGGGGAGGGAGGGGCCGGGGTCGACTACAGAGCAGAGTCCCTGCAGCCCTTCTCTTCTGGGGCTGCCCAGCTAACCAGATGTTGCGAAAACATGACCTGTGGGGTAGAGAACAGGTGGGTCAAAGGATAAAGTATTTTTCTATAAAACTCTGTAAAATCAGTGCATTGTTACCTTACCTTTGTTGCTACAGAAAAGTCTACCGGCTACCCAACTGATCCCAAATCACAAAATGTGATGGGAGATGGTAGAGTATTGGAACTGTTTTTTGGTTTTTTGTGGGTTTTGTTTTGTTTTGTTTTGTTTTGTTTTGTTTTGTTTTTGGCAGTGGGGGAGTGGTAAATTATTCAGGTAAATGACTAACAAAATTAAGAAAAACCATCAGAAATCTTAACTCTGTGTGTTCCAATAAAAGTGAAATGGATTTGGACTCTTCATAGGCCAAAGGGGCTAATTGCAGGCTAATTCTTATTTCTTTGCAGGTAAATTGTTTTCAGACAACGTGTGTGTTTCCTTTCACCTTGAACTTCACTCATGGTTCCTGGGACTCGTGCGGACTTCCGACTCCCCAGGGACTATTTCGGCGTCTCTCTTCGCTCCACTCTGTCGTGGAGGAGTCCCCGTGACCAGCTTGCCCGCGGTCTCCCTGTGGCATTATTGATTTATTTACCCCTCTGACTGGGGGTCCTTGATGCCTCACGCTCACCGTCCACCTCACTGAGTCCATCTCTGTTAGTTGTGATGCTGAAACTTTAAATTCAGCCACACTGATTTGTGAGTAGTCTTCGAAGCTCTTGCTTTCCACCACCTTCAAAAATGCCTGTTCTGATTTCACAGGTGCCATGTCACCCTAAATCTTGTTCAAACAGAAACCGGCAAAGCTCTGGGGTTTTCTATGCCTTTCTGTTACTTCATTTTCCGGAAGGAAGGATGTTTGCTCAGAACCTCTAGTTTTCTTGTCCTAAGTCACTGTTCGCCACTTAACCTTCTGGTAGGTTTCTTTTGCCCATCTCTCAGATGTTCTGTCTTCTGTCACTGAACAGGTATTTCAGGCACAGACAAAAGACCATGGGGAGAGCTGAGTTACTCTGACTTTGCCAGATGACATGATTCACCCCGAAGTGACAGGAAGTGGACTGGGTCCTCCCACGTGGGGACGCCCTCAGTCAGGAGAGCCCACCACCACTATATTTGGGAACTGCGCACTTCCAGGCACCGAGTCCCACTCTCCTCCCAGCACAGCTGTGGGCAGGGCCAGAGGGGCTCTCCTGCCACTTGCGACTCCCTGGTCCCCAGCCCAACCTCTTCCCTGCTAGAGAACAATCATACAACTCGGTTGGGCTCTTTTCTAGATGGATCTCCAGTGACCACCCCTTCCTTTATGGGAAGACGTGGATCAGGTCAGCCCTTCGTCCCATGTGGCCTTGCGTGAAGAAAATGCACAGACACGATGTCTTGAATTTCCTGGGTTTTCCCTACGTTCACATTTCTCTAGGCCGCTCCATGGGTCATAAGGACAGAGGTAGAGATGTGCCCCAACCCCCCTGGGAAGGAGGGGCAGGGCCAGAGGGGGACTTTGCTGCCCACTGCCCACCCCTCAGCCCCTCCGGCCGCAGAGTCCAATCCCTTCCCACCCACCACAGGGGAAGAATGGCCGAGGGGGTCAACTTGACCTGGGTCCTGAAAGGGCCCCGGCCTGCAGGCGTCTGAGAAGCCGAGCTCAGCCCAGCCCGGCCGTGCTGAGACCGTTCCTGCCCCCAGCACCCACTGGGCCCCGAGCCCGCAGTGGAGGAGAAAGGCCCTTGCCCGGCTCTCTGGCAATACCGGGTGCGAAGCAAAAGTCCAACGCCCAGGGCGGCCTCCCTAGACCACGTGTTCTGGGGACCACGTTCAACCTGCATCCAGAGCCCACCTCTTTCACGGACCCCTTTCCGGGGGGCCAGCCCTTCTCTCGTTAGGACACACCTGTAGTTTTCTCTACCTGACTCAAGGGCATCAGGAAGCAACGATGTGCAGTTTTCACAACACGGTGAAAATAAGATTTCCTCTGGACAGTCGACAACAGCCCGAGACCAAGAAGGTAAATATGTACTATCCCCTCATCCTGTTCCATTTTTTTTTTCCTTTAAACACACACACACACACCCCCCAAAACCGCTGCTTGACATGGCTGACAGGGAGACGCGGCCCGGGCACCGGGGGCTCCGCCGTCACCGGAGGTGGCGAGGGCAGCGCGTCCTTAATCTGGCTCCGCATCGATCGCCTCTAACGAGCGCCCGTGCAGCTGCGGCTAATGGTGGCGCCGCTGGTGCTAAGGGCGGTTCGGGAGAAGATTACCAACCCCAGGGGCTTCACAGCGGCCGGCCGGCCTGGAGCCCTCGGGGCGCAGACGCACTTGAGAGGTCACTGAACCCAATGTGGCGAAGAGCCGAGCCTGCTGCCGGAAGACATGCGGCAGGAGTGGGGTTTTTTTTCTTCCAACAGAGACTACAGGCATCAACAAAACCATTCCCTCCTGCTAGTCATTAGTCTCTGACCCTTCGCCCGATAAGAAGGCCCCTCCTGGAGCCGCCTCGTCCTAATTATGACTCATCAGACAGCAGCGATCCTACCCAATTAGTGGGGCTTAAGAGAGGGGCACTGGATGCGACCGGGGGCCGCGCCCGTGTGAACCAGGGAGGGGCGGGCGCCTGCCCCCACACAGCTCCCGGGTCTCTCCTTACCTGGGGGGCCGGGCTGCCATTGGACTTGATTTGCTTGATATTTAATTCACTGTGTTGCCTGTCACCCCCCTCAGAGATCTGAGCAGGACCCAGTGAGTGGCCATGAGCGGTGCCCAGGCCAGCGGCCTTGGAGGGACGGCTAACCAGCAGATCCCATGGAGCGCTGGCAGTCAGATGTTAGCCCAGACAGGGAGCCACAGGTATTAGAAAAGATTAAAAAAAAAAATGACTGGCAAATGCCTTCAGGGGTCAGCCATGCTGCACATTCTGGGCTTTAATAGCATAATGGAGTAATTGCAACTGGGGAAAGAACCCAGACCTGGCAGGAAGGAAGGGTGTGCAGATCGAGAAAAACAGGGCAGAAGGGGGTGGGGAGAGGAGAGGCCCCGGGGAGAAGGGCCCCAGCTGGGGGCGGGGGGCAGGGAGTTAGAGAGGACACCCTCCTCCACTCTGCCAACGGGCCCGAACCACTATTTATTTTAATGCTGTAAATAAGCAATTTAAATATTATCCCAGTTCCATAATAAGTAACATGGTAATGTGATACCCTGTGGTTATAACAAATTATTTATCAGGGTTTTTAAAATTCTAAGGCAGCGTCTTTGTAACCAAGAGATTTCCATTGGGTCAGATCATTAAAAACATGGGTGTGGCCTGCCCTAGCCGTCATCTCTGACACACAACAGATAGCAACATTTTCCTTGTCACTTTTTCTATGGCCAAGGGAAGGTCTTTCAAAGTGATTAGGCCACAGAAAGTCCACACACCCCGGATGGACGCTTTTCCAGCCCCTCTTCTCACATCTGCCGGGGGTAGGGGAGGCGGGGGGAGCCAGCCTGGAGGACCAGGGCCAGCTGCCTGAGAGCCCCCTGGTGGGGCGGCGTGGGGGGCCTGCAGTGTGCACGTTAGAGACGGTGGTTCCACGCAGCGATGCTGTTGCAAATGCCGGCTTCCCGCCTCCCCTCGGCACTGCCTGGAGTGCGTCAAGCTTAGGAAAGTCCGTGATCAGCTTTCCCAGGAACGAAAGCGCATTTAACTTTTACCGGCAGAGCATGAAAGAGAGCACCGGCTGAGGTCACCATCGTTGGCAAAGAGGTGTGTTCCTGTGGGTATGTTGTTTATACCTCAATAACACCCTCGAGTGTATGGCTAAAGAATCCTCTTTCTGGCCCAGTGTTAGAGGGCACTGAAGGTCCAAAAAAAGAGAAGAGTGAACCACAGAAGCCCGGGTGGCTGTGGTTCGGGTCCCATCCAAAGGCACAGACAGGGCTGCGGGCACCCAGCAGGGGAGCGTGCGTGCTGCGGGGTCAGAGGGGGGAGTCTGCTGGGAGCACGTGGCCGAGAGCAGAGCAAGCCTTGGACAAGACACCCAGGGTGGGGACGGGCTCCCAGAGGCCATCCCGAAGGAGCAAAGGTCAGACAGGAGCATTTGAGGGACACTAGACTGCCCAGGGATGCTCCCAAATATAGTAACAGAGACGACATACCCACAGAGTCAGGTGGGTCACAACATGGACCGAGCACAGTATGGGTGGCTTCTTTATTGGGCGAGCTTTTCTTTAATTCTACATATTCTGAAATGAGACTACGTCCGTCTTAGAACCAGAATGTAAATTCGTACCAAAAAAGCTGCACAGACCGCGAATGCACGTGTCCAACCGGGCAGAAGGGGCATTTGAAGGACAAGTGTAGGAAAGGGAAGCCGGCCGTGCCCAGAGGTCAGAGGCCCCGAAGTCAGACGGGGAAACCACGCCCCTGGGGAATGCTGTGGGCTCAGGTCGGGAAGCGTCCCCATGCAGAAGCTCCATGTCTCGTCCTACTGTAGATCCACCTAGCTCCGAAGACAGTGGCTTCTGCGCTCACCCGCGGGGCTGCGCACAGAGGGGTTGGGGCTCCATCTGCCTTACTGCACAGCACAGGCTTGAATGTTGGTGGGGAAGGGTGGGGCTGGCGGGCCGTGCAGGTGTTTTGGATCCACACAGGGAAAGCGGTACCAGGGTCAGGCGGCGGCAGACGGACAGCATCTCCACACACCTGCCTCTGAGCTGGTGCGGGGCTCGCAGGGGCCGCAGGCCCGATCTCTGCACTCAGGACCCTGAAATATCTGGGAAGTCTGCATGCTCCATGCTCCCTCTGGTGCAATAGGCCAGGGGAGCCCCCTCATTTGTCCATATCTGAGGCATAAGAAACCAGTGGGCGACCAGATCCTCATTGGCTAGAACTCAAAGTTACCCAGGGTTCCACCCACCTGTTTGCTCCTGGGTGACACAGACAGCGCAAATCCATCTCAAA
>PVJD01012688.1:0-38239 GCA_004026545.1 Mormoops blainvillei | reverse complement strand
GAGGGAGGGAGGAAGGAAGGAAGGAAGGAAGGAAGGAAGGAAGGAAGGAAGGAAGGGAGGAAGGGAGGGAGGAAGGGATGGGAAGGGAAGGGAAGGGAAGGGAAGGGAAGGGAAGGGAAGGGAAGGGAAGGGAAGGGAAGAAAACTCTAAATTTTGGTTACAGTTAAAAATTAGCCACTCAGTAAAATTATCCAACTTTGTAGATGAATGCCATAACCAGTAAAATGACAAACATGTCATGTGTACATGTACATGTGTGATAAATGAAGTTAGAAATACTGCACCAAAGAAGAGGCTAGTAGGTTAAGCTAAAGAGTTAACCTGTGAGTAAAAATAGCTTGCTTTTATTAAACACTTTAATATACAAAGCATCCTTTTATGTGTTTATTTTACATGTTTTAATTAATCTAATCTTTAAAATTTATGACCCTCATTTTACAGATGAGGGGATTAAGGCCCAGAGGTTTAAGTATCATGCCCAAGGTGATGCATCAGTGGAAGAATCTTGATTTGAACCTGTTAACCACACTATACATTTTCAATGTTAGTATTTTAAAATAGTCAATGATGCGGTGGATTTTAAGAGGTTCCAGAGGGAGGAAGTTTGAGAAATGTTAAAAAAAAAAGACTAAACTATAATGCATTACTGCTGTCTGTTAAAGCATAGAGTTAGCAGAGTGATAGGCTTCCTTGTTGTTTAGAAGATATATCTGGAAGCACACAAGGAAGCTTAGGAAAATAATGACCTCTTATGACTGCTTGTGAACTTAGAGAGGGTGAAGGACCAGCAGGGACCCAATAGTAAGTCCAGAATAGGGTCACTCCAGTGCTGTTTGCAAGGTGGTAGGGGTCGAATGTGCCTTGCACGGTGGGACTCTGGTGGCAGCTGTGGGCTGTGGGTGTGGGGGCATGAAGAGAACAGGGTCTGGCGAGCTCTCATGGATGTATGTACGTCACATCTACAGTGAAGTGGGATTTGAAATAAAGCCTCTGACAGATTTCAAGTCGGAGACTACAGTGCTCCTTGGACAACTATTTAATCACCCACTGTGCTCCAGGCGCCATTTCATTTCATTTCATTTCATTTCATTTTTCAATTAAAGTGTACATTTACTATTATTTTATATTAGTTTTAGGTTTATAACATAGTGGTGAGACGATCGTATACTTTACAAAGCGTTGCCCCCAGTATTTCTAGTACCCGCCCAGCACCATATCTAGTCATTACAATACTACTGACTGTAGCTCCTGTGCTCTATCTCTCATCCCTATGACTGTCCTGTAACTACGAATTTGTACTTAATCCTTTCACTTTTTTCACCCAGCCCCCCAATTCTCCTCACCTCTGGCAACCATCAGCCTGTTCTTTGTATCTAAGAGTCTGTTTCAATTTTATTGTTCATTTATTTTGCTGTTTAGATTCCACATAATTAATGAAATCATGTGGCATTTGTCTTTGTTTGCGTGACTTATTTTATTTTACTTAGCCTAGTACCATCTAGGTTCATCCATGCTATCACAAACAGTAAGATTTCATTCTTTATTATGGCTGGGTAATATTTCATTGTATATATGTACCACAACTTTTTATCATTTATTGATGGGCACTTGTGTTGCTTCCATATCTTGGCTGTTGTAAATAATGCCACAGTGAACATAGTGGTGTGTGTATTCTTTCAAACTAGTGTCCAGGCACCATTTTAGGTGTCAGAGAAGTGGCTGGGAATAACACAGGCAACTTCCTTTTATTCTTTGGTCACATAAATAATTGAACATATTCTCCAAGCAATGTTAGGCAGCCTTTGTTCCTGAGTTAACTTCTTGTAGATATCCAATGTCATCTTCTCCCTGTAACTTGTCTCATTTGTTAGTTCCCTCTTTTCCTTTTTTCTCCATCTTGTCACATGTTGGATCGGAGACTTCATAGACAGATAAAACTCATAGGAATTTTGACTTATTAATGTATAAATTGTTCAACCAAAATCAAAATATGTAAAGCATGCAGGTCTCAATGTCTTGATTTTAAAAAATGTGAACAATAAAACCTATATTGGGGTCTGTTGTTAGAGAGCAAATAAATGTTAGTACTGATAAATGGTAATCATAATTATTTCGCTTATTTTCACTCCCTATGTTTTTGACAGAGCCTTTTTATTCTTGAGGAGTTCTTTTTTGTGCACAAGTGTTTATGTTATAATATTGCTGTTCACAGCCTGAACCAATTAGGAGATTTATAAAGCACATCAGCAGGAACTCATTGACTTTACAATAATGTGTCTCTTCCCAATATGGACAAAACTGTAGTTTTGGGTACATTCAAGCACTGGTAGGAATGTCACAAAAACATTTAAGTGCTGATTTAAAAAAAATTATTTATTTTTAGAGAGAGGGGAGGGAAGAGAAAGAGAGGTAGAGAGACATCAATGTGTGAGAGAAACAGCGACTGGTCGCCTCTCACACGCCCCCAGCTGGAGACCTCGTGTGCAGCCCGGACACGTGCCCTGGCTGGGTGTGAAATCAGTGGCCTTTCGGTTTGTGGGCCGATGCTCAATCCACTAAGCCACACCAGCCAGGACTGTGCTGAATTTTTCATTTCTCCACAAAGTCAGCAATGTTAATTGGGACTACATCCCAAAGGAATTTTAAGATGAGCATTCCTTACTTTCCACTTAGTTATAGTGGTGCACAGAAGCACATTTAAAAGCTACCGCTGAGAAAAAGACAACAACCATTCTATCATTACGACTTAGAGATGTTTGTTCATATTAAGACCAAAATATGTGGCAACATAATTATTGACACCATTTACTTGCTTCTTATGTGCTTGATCTTTTATGTATAATATTTCTAATCCTTGTCATTGCCATGCTAGATATATTATATTCATTACAAAGAGAATGAGGACTCAGCAAGATGAGGCTGTCCACTAGAGAACCCTGAGACACTGTTGCAGTAGGTATTTTGATGCAGGTAAGATGCTAACAGCAACTACATCTTACTCCCATATCTTACGTGAATTTAAATCATTAAGCATTGTTATATGAAATATTCTGCACGTAGACCTGAAAAAATATGTATAGGTCATCTTTCCTGACCTTCTGAAGGGTCTGTAACTTCAGGGATTTACTCTGTGCGTGTAATATTTAAAGGTCAATCCAGAATAGGATTTTGTCAAAATAAGTAGTAGAGACCGTTGATCTTCTACAATAGAGGTTGACAAAATATAGCCTCTGGGCCATATTCCGCCAGCGGGCTGTTTTTACAAATAAGGTTTTCCTGGAATACAGTTACCAATATATTCTGTGGCTGCTTTCCAACTGCTGGGCAGAGTTGAATAGCTGTGACTAAGCCGGCAAAGCCTGAAATATTTACTCTCTGGCATTTTGGAGAATGATATTTGTTGATTTCTGCTCTAGGATTTTAGAAGAGGGAGATTTTACTATATGATAGAGGAATCAAAGAAGACTTTAATGAAAGAAGTGGAAATATTTTGGAGCTGAGGGATAGGTAATATTTAAAGTGAGATGAAGAGATGGCCATTTAAGTGCCACAAAACTAAGAAGCAAAGCAAACACACGGACAAATATGAAAGTCTGCTGAAGTATAAGAATCATATCACCATGTGTGATTCATATAATATAACCATTTGCCTATGGGTATTTTTGTATTTACCTAGAACAATGATTTCTCAATTTGAAACATTTGAATCAATTGGCGAACTAAAAAATAAGATTTTGTTTTACTCTATAATCTGTGACACTAAAGTATAGTCCGAGTGGAAAATAATGGATCTAGAATATTTACTAACTTGATAAAAATCATTAGGTATTTTCTGTTGAGGACAGAGAATATATATTTTTGTCTTCTATGCTGTTACTACTTTTATAACATGCATATATTGCTGGACATAGACTAATAATTTTAGCTAATAACTAGTTACAACAAAATACATACTAGGTATTGAGCACACAACTAGGTGACGGTACTGTGCCAAGAGCTTTTATGATTTATCTCATTAAAAACTTAAAATAGTCCAATGAGATGTTACTATTTATAGAAGAGAATACCAGGCTCAGATGAAAAATAATTGATGTAAGACTATAATACTAGTAAATAGATTCTTTTTATTCAATATGACAAGAAATTGACTCTTTTAAAAAGAGAAACTTTTGGAGCTAAGATATAGATAGGAATGTACTTCCAGAAATTTAATAAAAAAAATGAATTTGCACTCTCCCTTCCGGAAGCATGCTCCCACCTTTCTTCCCCGACAGGTGTGTGTCTCCTAAACTCTAAGGGACCCCACGAGACTTGCAACCAGGGGAACAATGGACAGAAGCAGCTTATTTCAGGCTAACCCCCTGAACCTGCTACCAGGGCCTCTTTTCTCTGACTCTCCAGTGAACTGACAGCAGCCCTGCCTGGGCTCTCTGCTGTTGCTTCTTTTGTCCTCAAGCCTCCCCTGTTTCCCTGTTCCCCAGAGTCAATAAATGTACACTCAAAATCAAAAAGAAAAAAAGTTGCCAATTTGTTCTAATGTAACTCAGGTCTCTTCTGTTAAAAACATTGTGCCATATTTTTATGAAAGTTGAGTGTGCTTTTCACTACAAATGCTTCTGCAATTTTTTATGACAAATACTCACATTTTATTTGACCAGAAGTGTATCTTTTCTCTCTGCTCCCTTTCTGCTTCTGTCACATTCTATCCACAACTCTTCTTTCTTTTCCTTACTTGTAAGCATTCAGTTGTTTGTGCCGTTCACTTTCCCTTCTTTTTTCTAGTATTTATACAGGTCCCAGTTTCTTATTGCAAAGTCTCTTCAATGTGGCAGCAAAGTGCTTGAATGCATTTTCCTAAAGATGATCTCTTTCAGAAGAAAAACAAAGAATCAATGCAAGTTAATACCAGTTTCTTTTTTCTGCACTTAAAAAGCAGCAAGTACTGCAGAAATATTTGCATTTCACTAATTGATATGACAGAATAGTAAGTAGATAGGAAAAGATGAGTGATTAAGAAGAAACCTCAGGGAGTGTGAGAAAATGTTAAGTCCCTCCCCCATGGGCCACGTTAGCATCTCTGGAGAGCAATCTGGCCACTTGTGCCACAAGAGAATGCTAATTACACACAGCAATGGCAACGGCCTGCCACAGCAGGATTTACGGATCTAAAGCTCATCTGAATATTGTTGCCTTTCTTATCATTAATTTCTAAGCAACATATGCATTCATTTAAGGAAAAAATACTGCAGTGCGGAGACATGCCAATTCATTTTTAATTTTATTTTTATCAATAACAGATTTGTTACTCTACCTCAATAAGATAACTAGGCACATTATCTACATTTGATTTCAAATGTTTCCAACAAAGGGGAAAGACACTTCTACAAACCTAGCATCAATGTAAAAAAAAAAAAGATTTTAAATGCTTAGAAACCTAATATTACTGTTCATTAGGATACTCTAGTATTTATTATAAAAATTATTATGTGTATTTGGCCTTTAACTTTCATTTAAGAGTGAATATCCGAACCAACTTTTTTAGTCTATAAGATATTTAAAATTATTTCACAAAACAAAATTATAGCTTGTTTTATTGGGCCTATTATTTTATTAACTTTTGTCTTGAAGCCATAATGCTTAACATCTCCTCAGCTATACATTCAGATATTGAGTTGCGGTCTATAGAATCTAAATTTGAAAATGTAATTTTTTGGTATTATCTTGATGTCCTAAGGATTTTCAAAAGGATTTACACACTCAGGTTTTGGGAGTTGGAAAAGGAGAGTAAGAAGACAAATGACACACTCAGTGGAAATTGTGTGCCAGAGACAGGGCTACGGGGACTCTGTGTGCATCCCTTCCTGAAAGTCATTATCTGACAACATCAGTAGCACTATAACTAATTTAGGATGGAAATGAAGTACCCGATGTCTCAGATGGGTTAAGTAACAAAGCTCTATTCCCAAAATCTACATTTTTTCCCTCCACTTCATGTAGTCATTCCAGATAGAGTTGAATTCTCCCTCTTTGCACATACTTTTATGGAAAAGGGAAATGATGGGAAAGATAAAAGAGAAACAACATTCTATACCTTTTTAATGTGTTAATGAAACAACTCATGTTTGTAAATATCAAAGTCACTCCTGGAAAGTTTTCTTAAAAACAAGAGGCAAAATTAAAAGAATTTGTAAAAATGTTGGCAAAATTTTATTTAGCTCCTTTCCCACATTGTTTTAGTCTGTTCATGCTGCCATAACAAAATATCACTGACCGGGTGGTTATACCAACAGACATTGTTTCTCATCCTTTTGGAGTCTGGAAGTCTGAGACAGGGTGCCAGCAGGGTTGGATGAAGGCTATCTTCTGAGTCGCAGACTTCTCACTGTATTCCTGCTTGGCAGAAGGGATTTGGAAGCTCTGTAGGGTCATTTTTTATAAGGCACTAATCCCTTTCATGAGGGCTTCACCCTCATGACCTAAGCACCTCCTAAAGAATCCACCTCCCAATACTGTCACTTTGGACATTAGAATTTTAACATATGAATTTGGGGGCCTCAAACATTCTGGCCTCAGTACACATATATAATCCTTTTTTCAAAAATATTAACTCTGTGAACTGTGTATGTTGGAACTGATATAAGGCCAAGAAATCAAATAGACCTAGTTAACACTAGTGAGTTAGGGCTTTGTCTACATAATTGGAATTTTAATATTGTTTTATTTTGTTTCATTCTATTTTTGAATGCTTGATTATACTACATTAAGCAAGTACATTCAGCTCCGTTTATACCTTAAAAAGAAAGGTATCTACAAAATAAAATCTTATTAATAATTGCTTCATTAAAATAATAGAACTTCATTATGATTTGAAATTCAGTGTAAAAACCCTCTTAAATTCCACTTCAAAGGGACTTGGGTAGACCCTCATTATAAGTAATTTAGCTCTTAACCATAATCTAATGATAAGTACTTTGAAGATGGTGCTATAATGAAATTCTAGCATACATGTTTAAAAATCTGTTTTTTTCATAGTAACACAAAACTTCAAAATATGTGATTTAGATACTACATGTTTCAAAATGTGAGGCAGTTGAGTTGAATGTTATGTTTTATTTATCAAAGCTTTATAATATCTAATACTCTTAAAATGCAGTAGGACTTTTCTTTACAGTTGACAATAAAATATAATTTGTGCACTGCATTTGAAATATTGTCTTACTCAACTGCAGTAAGATATCTAAGCATTGAGATGTGGGAATATAATCAATCATTATTACTACCTACTGAACTATACTTTATAAGAAAGTGTTGATGGCAAAAACAAGAATTCTCCATGTACAAATTTTTTATTAAATTTATTGGGGTGACATTGGTTAATAAAATTATATAGATTTCAAGTGCAAAATTCTATAATACATCTTATGTGTATTCTATTGTGTCTTTACTACCCAAAGTCAGTCTCCTTCCCTCACCATATATTTGACCTTTACTAAGTGCTCCATTGTTAACTGAATACTTTTATGGACCAAATAAGAGCACAGACCATCTATCTATTTTGAAGACAATGTATTGTATTTTGTAGTTTATCAAAACCAAGATTCTAAGGCCAATAATTCAAACAAAAGTAAATTGTGCAAATCAGGTTTTCCTGTATCATTGAGCTTCTTTCACAGGAGTGGAGCTAGAGATCCAAGTTGAAAACATACTAGGATTATAACCATAATCCTATTGAAGACCATTAATTTTCCTGAATTAAACAAACATGATATTGCCAGATTGACTATCAGGGTGAGAAAAGTTTTTACATGAATATTTTGATTCCTGAAAAGGATCGTCTTTTGTAATCGAATCATTAATGATTTCAAAGGAAGTGGTTCTGATGTGCTCTTTATGTTATTAAAAGACATTAGAATAATATGAGAGGGCTGAAGTGCCATGATTCTTTAAATATATTTCATTAGAGAATTAAATTTGTTTTTTTATTCATACATTTTTTTTTGTCCTATATAGCCATCCCCTTTGTACATTCCTGAAAAGTCTCTCCAATTTCAAGAAACCTGGAAATAAAAACAACCACACAATTTCTTAATTTTTCAGTATAATTTTTGTTTCAAATCTGCCTGCAGTTACTCATAAAAACTTTCTCTACCTTCATTTGATATTGACTTTTACCTTTTTTTTTTTTTCTTAACAATCTCTTGTAAGAGGAATGTCCTGATAGGGTGGAAAACAGGTATGCAGAGAGAAGTCTGTGCCAAGATTTGCAAACATTCAGGTGCTGAGTTTGCTGCCTCTATGAAACAAGTACACCGTGTGGTCACACGATTATACAAATACTGATAAGAGCACAGTTGCCAGGCATTCTTATCTTTGCTATCTTCTCCTGTTCTTGGAGTGTCATGGGTGGTGTTGCCAATCCCCGAAATCTGCCCTTGGCTTGTTGCTGAAACAGCGTCCTAATCAACATAAAGACTCTTGCGTAGCTGACACTTGTTTTTTCTTGACTTCGCCTTGCTTGTAAGACGTGGACTTATCCTGTGAACTCGAAAGTGCCAGAAAGCCTGAAAAAGATGAGAGTCTGTTGGAGCCTGCTTAGTGCCTTTCTTGGACCCTGGCCTGGTTCTTGCTCCATCACTTGACTCTGTTCAGTCTTGCCATTGATTCTGGCCGGGATCTAGTGACTGCTCCCTGAAATGCCCTTAGGTTTTACTGGAAGGGAAAACAACAAATAATAGTCATGGGAACCTAACAGTTGCCAGAAGCCAGACGGACAAAGAAAAATATAAAGGACAAACAACAGCATGATGTCTACACAGACTGGCGTGTAGCTTTACCACCCTGGGCCTGCAACCTTTAGATATAAATACATAAAGTAGGGATTTCATTGTACAGCATTTTGCTTGTCATATAACAGAAGAATTGGAGTCACTTACTAATGTATTTATTGAAGGTAGGAAGCACCCTATTATACCTAAATGACATCGTTTTATGGGAATTCTCTCTTTTGTTCCTGACCAAAGCATTTTATTGTGTACTTTGAACAAAACTAAAAAGTTAGACAGCGATAAAAATCGTTTGTCATGCAATTCAGATATTCTGATAGACCACGCAGAGTGTCTAAATTTGCATTTATCTCTATTAGTAAGCTCTTGGATGTTCCTGAATTTATTTTATATTTTGATAGTTACTTTAGTTTTTTTAATGAAAAAATATCATATTAGTTGTTTTTTTACAAATACAAATACTCAGTTTAAGTTACATTATTTCAATTTTAGTGTGTAAAAATAACCCTATCACCTTCTTAAGACTGCTTGATTCTATTCCTTAGTTATTCAATTGTTTTAAGTCAGCTGTTTGTAAGGGCAAAAAATAAAGAATGTTAAATAGAATGAGGTAAGGAAACTGAGTAACTTTCATCCTGGAGAAAAGTATTGTCCAAGGAAATGAAAGGAATTTCAGCATTTATAGAATAAGCCCATATTATGAGGAGAGCTAAAATACATGTAATATATTCCCAAAGTTCCCCTAACATTTATTATTTAAAGGATATCTAGAACTCATTTCCACTGTTATACTTAATAACATATTTTCTATCATCATTGACAAGTTAAGAGTCATATTCTGTCAATAATTTACTTAAATGGGTGAGATTTTATAAATTTTAGTTGTTATATGTTATAGAATAAATACATTCTTTGGTGAGATGACTGGCTAATTTAATTAAATAATTAATCTATATTTCTTTCTAATGTATGATATTTTGAGTTAATATGTAGTATGAGGACAAAAACCACTTCTTGTTCTAACATTATTTTTAACTCCATTTCTCTAGAAAGTAGGGAATCAAAAAATCTACATATATCATTTCTCTATCCTTCAAGTCTTTAGTCATGTGAATATATTATTTAAATTAGTGCACATTCATAAGATTTACAAAGGCAGTGCGGTTTCATCTTAAATATATGCAACCTTCTCATCCATCGTTAATATACTCATAGAATTCTACCTGGCTTTGGACAGGCGCTAGCCTCCAATCTACAGTTATTCAGGTGATGCCTAAGTTCCAAATTATTCAAACTTATTTGATTACAGATGCCATTTGTGGACACAACTTTAAGCATGGCAATTCTATGAAACACCATTTAGGAAACATAGAATTGAAGAAAGACCTTCGTGTTTAAGACAAAATAGATTTTTGCACTGAATGTGTCTGGACAGTAACTAAGTTTGGATTATATTTTCAGAGCTGGAAACATGTGACATCCTCAGGTCTTCAAAGTAGGTAGCCATTATCCTCATTTTCATAATAAAATGACAAACATTAAGATCATATGGGGTAATGAGATTTTAATATTGATTTAACAGTAATAGAAAGTAAAATGAAAATAGAATTATTAAAGTGAGGAATTAATTGTTGAGACCTGGGACCTGGCCTGAAAGACTCAAAATTATTTAAATCTAATTTTATTATTAGAGACTAAATAAACACTTCCCTCGTGAAGTTACTATGGTTATTTTGTTAATTATTAATATTGTTTATATGCTTATCTGATAAATAGACTTCATGACTTCAAAGATTTCCTTAAACATACAACTTAGCATCTCTAAATCATTTTTTTCTCAGCATATTCTAAAGCTTTATTTTATATACCTCATGCTCAAACACTTATTAAACTACATGGCTAACCAATATAAATTTTAGAATCTAGATGCTTAGTATTTTTTTTTTTGATAATTGTGTTTCCACATAATCTCATTCCACCCTTACTAGCTTGACTGAGACCAGTGAAATTAAAAATATTGTTGTACTCAATAATGGGGCTAAAATGATTAAAAGTCTCCTGCATTCCAGAAGCACAAGAACAAGTTCCCTAAATTTTGACTAATGTTTACAAGTCTACTAAAACAGCACACTGGACTTTTCCTTTCACACTTCCTACACATTCCAAGGAAATGAAAATAAAGATTATGCAAAGCTAATTCTCTTAAAGTAGAATGTTCTTTTACAATTCCAAAATGCATGACTGTTAGCAGTCTTAATTGTTTAGTATACACTCTTACTGTGTGTGATCTTCCCTTCTTAATAGTGGTTTTGGTAATAACATACACATGGACATAAAGGTCAAGCACTTCCTAGGAGAAATGCTTGTGACTTTTGACTGCTGGCACGTCACCTCCTTCTCCTTGCTCAAACTCATTCTTTTCTTGATTCTGTGGGAATCACCTATCTACAGTGAAATTTAATATGTAAACAATATCGTTGATGGTAGAAATGATGTTTTACTGGGAAGTTGGCTATGCTTTCTATGTAGAATTTTATGCTGATAAAATTTTCTGATTTTTCTATCTTTATATTTTTCCATTGATAACACCTGATTATAAAGAACTATTCAGTGGATCTATTTCATTTCTTTTCTACCTTAAAAATTCTACCTGTTAGAGTGTATCAAAAGTGAGCACTTAAACTTTTTGAGGAACTTCTCAATTTAACATGAAGAATTTATCAAATACTTTCTGTTCAAATAGACATTCATCCCTTACCAAATCTGATTTACAAGGTATACCCTTTTCCTTTTCAGAGATGTAGGATTCAAACAATGGAAAATTAAATTTCTAGATTTGCATTGAAGACTTAATATCATGGATTTTACACAATCTGTCTGTATAAATCGAATCGTGCACTCAAAGGAAATCGTGTGCTCAAAGGAAATTAGAGGTTTTTTAGCCCAGTATTCTATCCAGTGTGTTAATATTACTAAATCCATGAAAAGTGACTATCCAGCTTCTATAAAAGGTTTTCAGGCATTCTACGGACTCTATCCTTGGCCCCTGCTCTAGTGAAGATAACCTGGTATACATCACATGACGTGGACTGAGTAGGTCAGAGGTGGTGGGCACTGAAGTCATACGATATTGTTAACTCTGAGCTGGTGGCTATGTTGACCAATATGTGCAAATGGAAACAGTTGCCAGGCTAAGGGAAGAGTGGCACATATGCTCAAAACAAGCAATTATAATGATGTTATTACAATGACTTGCATTTATTGAGTGCCCACTGTCTCAGGCAGTAATCTAAACACTTTACATGTGTTATCTTATTTAATCCATCTACAGAAGGCAGGTGCCATTATTTCTATTTTACAGAAATAAGAACCAAGGCTCTGAGAAATTAAGTGACTCACCCAAGTTCACAAAGGTAGTAGATAATACTGCTTGAAAGTAGACACCCAGATTCCACATTGTAATACTTAAATCATTCTCAGCACCTGAAATGGTCAGGATCCTACAGAGACTAGGCGGCTGCCTAACACTTTTGCTCTGCAGTTGAGGTCTGTGCTGATACGTTGACACTGTTTTTTCCCTCCCCCTTTCCTTAAGCTATGTCGAGTGGATTTTGATTTCTTGCAACTACAGACCCTTACCTATGAAAGAATTTTGATAAATCATGCTATAGATTAATTGTTGGTATTTTATGTGCAAAGCAAAACAGATCAACTTGGAAATTATCTGCATATAAACCCTTTTCTCTGAAAAAGTACAAGTATTTATTGAATTTATAATGAGCTATGCTGTATATGGGGACAGCACAGCATGGACTGAATTAGAGTTAATATTAAGAAGGTAGGTGTCAACCAAGTGGCCCTACCTATGCATTTGGAACATAGTGTTTGCCATGTGATGCTCAAAAAATTGTAACATTTCTCTTGACATTTTTATTAGCCTGGAAAATCAGTGACTGAGGCCCTTCTAATCACTTTCTGTTTTTGGTTTTACAAAAAAAAAAAAAAAAAAAGATGTCTGCACTTTTACCCCTGTGACCACATGAGAGAATTAGGGATGTGTGTTTCCTCTTTGGGAGGAATAGGAAATAGGAAATTGGAGGAAGTAGGAGGTACACATTTGTGAGGAAGAGAAATCAAATGCACAATAAGGATATACCTCAAAGGGAACCATATGGAATCATTAATCAGAAACATAAAATTATGTATGAAAATTCATCCCCTCCTAACTGGGAGAAATATTTAGAATTTTTATTATTTATAATGTTACTTTTTAAAAAATTACTCTTCACACCGGAATCTAAGTTTATGGCTTTTCATCTGCTTTACTTACCTGTGCAAAGTTGTACTTACAAATGCAACCCAAACATAATGTGGTTTGGCAGGCCATTCTGAAGAGAGGCAGTCTCTAGGAAGCTGTGAGGCTATGCTGGAATGGGGTTCCCCATGCTGACAATTGGAAGGATTGGTTTTTAGCAGTGTTTCCCAATGACAAATCTGACTCAAGACTTGGTGCACTGGGGTTGACCTATGAGTCTCTACTGTTGTTCTATCAAATTTAGACCTTTTTTTTTCCTTTTAAAAAAATATTTTATTTATTTTTAGAGGGTAAAGGAGCAAGAAAGACAGGGAGAGAAACTTCAAATCAGTTGCCTCTTGTGCACCCCTAGCTGGGGACCTGGCCCATAACCCAGGCATATGCTCTGATTGGGAATTGAATTGGCGACCTTTCCATTCACTGATCAGTGCTCAATCCACTGAGACGCATCATCCAGGGCAACCCCTTATTTTCTTATACTAGGAATTAAATGCCTGCATTCATGAGTTTGACTTTCCCAATCCCATTTTTCTTCTGTTATTAGGGCTACCTTATGCTTAGTTCCATATACTATTTTTTAAAAAAAGATTTTATTTATTTTATTTTTAGAGAAAGGGGAAGGGAGGAAGAAAGAGAGGGAGAGAAACATCGAAGTGTGAGAGAAACATCAGTTGGTTGTTTCTCTCACATCCCCAACCGGGGACCTGCACACAACCCAGGTATATGCCTTGACTGGGAATCAAACCGGTGACCTTTCACATCCCACAGGACTATGCTCAACCAACTGAGCCACACCAGTCAGGGTGGTTCCACTTGCTATTACTGATTGTGGAAATCTCTGGCTCCCCAATCCTCTGAGTACTTGGGCACTATGATGTTCTTTACCGTCTCTCCTGGGGAGAGGAATCCTTGAACCTCAGCCTACAAGCTGAAGTCCTACTATCATAGAGTGGATTGGGTTAGAATTCTGATTTGTGGTATAGACACTTTCTAATTGCTAGTGATTGTCCTATGTACTAAAATATTTAATCCGACTTGAATGTCCCACTCTTTGTGCCTCTATGTACCACTATTTAGCTTGTACCGGAATTGTCAAGGTATTAATTATCTCCCTCTCATTCTCAGATTACAAGGACCTTGAAAGGTGAAATCATGTCATAATCTCTTGGAATCCACACAGAGTGTTCCCCATTTGTATTTCTTTCTGGCAGTTGAGTCTACTTCTAGAACCACTGGCCTATGTACTCACAGTGCCCAAACTACCACATGTTAGTCTTTGGTATTTTATGATACTAATAGTTTAAATTATTTTGTTATTTAATAGTTTAAATTATTTTGAAGTTGTTCAATATCATTAATTTTTTATAATATGATAAAATAAAAGGTCAAAACTCCTTTAATGCTTCTCTTAGACTTTGGTTAAAACTCAGACAGTGTAAATTGGATCATTTGTTAATGTGATATGAATGTAGTTTTGTTTCAGATTTTAAGGTGCAGAAACAAGGTTTTTTTTAAATATGAAAACTATTTTTTATGTAGAAGCTAGGAAGATGGTTTGTTTTTTGGCCCATCCATGTTTGTTTTGGGAAAGAAGAAGATGGTGCATGCAGTAATGGTCACCAATTCAGGGAGGCAGCTTTTCTTTGCTGCGGAGAAATTATGCATTTCAGTTATATTTTCACTATTTCCTCATATGTTTGTAACTTTAAGTACTTTTCCTAGTCCACCCTCCAGTCACACACGCCTTTGTGTTCCCTGATGCTTCTGAAGTAAATACGAAATTAGTACCTTAGTCAATTCTACACACAGAGTGAAAAGTTTCCGTAAGTGTACTGTGTTTTTCTCAAGTGCTCTATTGTGTGCTCAAAATAAGGTAAAGATAGGTTGTTAGGTGAACTAGAAAATTATCTTTTAATGAAGGATAAGCTAACATTAGAAGTATTTATTTAATTACATGTTCAAACATTATTATCAACCTTCTTATATGCTGCTGGGTGGCTGTCTAAACCAGTATAATCTTCCTTCCAGCCTGAAAAATAGGTGGTTGTTTTTCTCTTACTCTTGGTGATTTAAAATAGAACATGGATATTGATAAAAATAATTATCTTTTTTTTTGTCATCAGAGTGAAATACCTGTCTTTAGTCCATTTTTCTGTATGATTGTTTATCTTTTTATAGTTTATTGTTTATAGTTTATTTATATATCCCATATATTGTGTATATGCATATTACAAGCACCATCCTTCAGATTAAGCCTTTTTTGTTTGTTTGTTTTCTGTATCATATCTTTTGATAAATGGTTCTGAGTTTTATTAGCTGAATTTATCAGTTATTTCCATTTTTTTATTTATTAACTTTGTTATTTCTTGCCTAATACATCCTTCTCAACTCCAAGGTCATAAAATTACTATCCTAAATGTCTGTCAGCACTACCTAGTAGAGCTTTCTACCCTGATGGAAATATTGTCATCTGGCACTGTCCAACCTGACAGCGACTAGCCCGATGTCTCTACTGAGCCCTTGAAATTTCAGGTGTGACTGGGGAGCTAGATTTTTTAAACTTAATTTTAATTAACAAGTTTAAATTTAAATAGTTTCGTGTGGTTATAGACTATTGGATAGGATAGCTTCACTCCAGCTTTGTTTTATCATGAGTGGTGATGCGTTTGGTAATAACTTTTGCATGGTGTCATGTTTAGACTTACAGATGTCCAGTTGCCCTAGAGCAACGGCTTTTCCCTACTGATGACAGTGCTGGTTTTGAAATAAAAAATAAATGATGTATGTGTTTGTGTGTGTTTCTTGGCTTTTTTTTCCTGTTCCTTGGTGAATTAATCTACCTTGTCACTAGCATCTCTCACTGTCTGTGAGCTTTTTAAGCTCCTTGGCTCTCACACCCCTTTTCCAGAGCTAATCACTATAGGAAATTTTTGTATTTATTATTCATTGGCTTTTTTGAGGGTAGAGGGCTGTTGGTTTTCAATAATAAATTTTCTAAGGGCAAAAAAATTTCTTTAAATGTTTAGTTCTTGTGATTCTCATCATCTCTTATTTTTAATCATATTTTCATTCTTTTCTATTTAAAGCATATTCAATTTATATTTTCTGATTGCTACTTTTGCTATGTACCATCTTCATCGACCTGAACCTATGCTCTGTCATTTCTCCTACCTCTTGCTTCATATTGTCTTACATGTGAGCATCGCCTGCGTCTTTATCATGTGGAAATCATTTGAAGCTTGGATTAGACTGGATTACTAGTGGAGAGAATTTGCATTCCCTTCTGCCAAGGCTTGGGACATTAACCAACACTGAAAACTGCTTTTGATGTCAGAACCACCTTGATAGTATAAAATTTGGCTGCAAAACCACGTGAAGTATTGCTTAGTCCTGAGTTTTCACGTGGTATTTTTTGTTCCCCATCGCTAATGCCAAGTTTAGAGACAGATTAGTTTCTTTGCAACCATCAGCTGCATAGAGTGTGTTGTCTGTGTGTTTCTGGTACAATGACAACACAGTTTTATTGAGTCACAGAGGGGCATATCAGCTTTTAGACTTTCCATCTCCGGCTGGCCTTGGGCTTTGTAATACATTGCAAGCACCCTTTGGGCTGTGAACCATCAAGTTCAAATCCACCGAGTTCATCAATTGTTCCAAGAGAGCACCTGAATAAAGTACTCCTTTTAACCAACTCATTTCCCCTTTCAGTTGGTTTTATTCTCCGGACATTCTTTGCGATCTACTTTTTATGTTTTATGTACAATTCTTAGTTGCTCCCAGTGTGGGGATTTTTATACTGCCAAGGACAGGGACTTGCACAGATTAACTCAAGTAACAAATTCAGTAATTGGAAATGCAGGGGATTTTCTGGGAGCCTGACTCCGGAAGGCAGAGTCTGATCTTACTGGAATGGCATTCCGGGGCTGGTTTCCCCCCCGGGCCCACCAATTTTCCATTTTGTTGCAGTGCTAAATCACCTCTCTCTTCTAATGTCCAACGCAGTCCAGCTGACTCAGTCTCTTTATGCACACTTCACATTCCTGAGATAGAACATAAAATTGTTTTAGCCTCAACTGAAGATGGTATCAAGGTGATACGCAAGGTTTAAGACAGTATCGGTAATGGTCAGGGCTCAAGTTCTTTTGCCGAATCGTCTGGATTTGAATCTGAGCTCCACTTCTCCCTGGTATTTTAAATCTTGGGAAATGTCTTTAGGGTTCTGTGACTTGGTTGCTTCGTCTGTAAATGCGGATGACAATAACAGGGCTACATCATAGTTGCGATGAGCAATAAATAAGTTACTACATATGGAGGGTGCTAAGTAAGAGTCATGCCTTGGATATAGTGACTAATCAATAAGTATTAGTTATTTCTTTCCCCTTAACTGAGGCAAGCCCTAATCTACTTGACTGTAACTGGGGGTTAGGAGGATGCGGTAGAAACAAACATATTTTCCTAGCTATGTTTCTTCATCACCAGCGAGATGCCTCTTGAAAGAAAGGAAGGCAGTAACAAATATGGCAATGTAAACTGGTGAAAGAGAAACAAAGCAAACTTGTCAATTCACTGAAACATTTAATATGATTTTCTTTATATAAAAATATACTCAAGTAATAGAAATGTGACCTAAAGAGGTAGATTTAAAAAAATATACATTGAGCTATAGTATGTTTAACATTGCATAGCTGAAAATTTTCCTATTTCAATTTATCTGACACTTATTGACAGTCTGTTGTGTATGAAACATTGTGTTATGTGGCCAGAGCATTAAGGAGGTAAAGGCAGAGTATATTAGTAGGCACAATTATAGATTATAAAAGTAGAATTGTGAACATTTTACAGAAAAGTCGCATTTTTTACCTAAACAATTCTAGGAAAGCCTTAAACATTTCAAGCACTAGTTTTTTCTGTACTCCTTTTAAATGCCTGAAGGTTTTATTTTTATTTTTTGGTTGTTTTTGTTTTGTTTTTAAGGGAAGAGCATGGGACTTAAAAGTAAAAGGTCAGGACTTAGCCTAACTCCCACGAATTAGTACATCCAGTTACACTCTCAGCTATTTCAAAGCCCTTTGTAACTTAAAAATGAGTAAATAAAAGTAACAATGCTTTTCATTTGTACAGTCTTTTACCGTGAACACAGTGCTTTCATTGATTCATCTCATCAATCCAGCAAGGCAGAGCAATGCAATCAACCTCTGCATTTTACAGATGTACTTAATGAGGCTCAGGGACTTTAAGTGACTCACTCACAGTCACATAAATACAGAGTAGAGCCAGACTCAAACAGAGGAGTCCTGACTTCAGGGTCTAGGCTCTCCTCGTGGCTTGCCAGCAACCCACCCTGTCACAGAAATGAATGTACTACTATCAATTAATGTGTTAGAGTCCACTCCTGAATGCAGAGGAACTCTAAAGTACAAGCTTCTATTAATTTTTTCTTTGATTATTTTGCCTCTACACTTTCAGTCTCACAGCATGTGACATCTTGGTCAGATTGAGTAACAAGGAAATTAAGTTTTGTATGGTGAAAACATAAAGGTAACCAGGACAGTTTTAATTTCTTCACCACTGAATAAAATCAATTTAAACTTTCCATCTGAATGTATATCATGTAGGAGTTCAAGTGTACCATTAAGAGACCTTGTTCTTAAAACATTTATAAATATTATTTAATATAGCTTTTTTCTGACTCTCAAGAACATGGGGAGAATTTGTTAAAAGTACTCGACCTTTAAATGCAGAGCGTATAAATTAATTCATGCTATTACTTCAGTTTCACAGCTGAGTTGCCTTGTAAATAAAACTTTCCCTCATTAGAAATGAAGCCAATCTTGCAGTTCCCCATGGGTCTCCTATCACTTACACCAGGCTCTACTTCATGCAATGACCTGGAACCCAAGAGAGTTTATGCACAATTGGTGAATTAAACCGTAAGTAATTTCCTGTGGCCTTATGTTGCAACCTCAGCGATGAAAAAAGTCCATTAATTTCTCTGGCATTTAATTAGAAAAATTTAAATAAATTTCTTTCATAAAGATGTAAAATTTGATAGACCACTATTTTAAGATTTCTTGTGCTGTATAAAGTACATATTCACTTCTTATATAAACTCATGCAATCATCTATAGATGCATGTGTCCCTACCAATCTTTTGATTTTTTATTTAGTCATCATCCTGTGTGTGATGTTTGCCATTAATTTTGCTGGAGAGAATCAGCTTCCTGGGGGCAGATTTCTTTTTTTTTTTTTACTTTTTAAGTAATGACATATTTTGCCCATAAAGTTTCAGAAGAAGTAAGATTAAATATGAGGGCTTCCTCTGGATAAATCTGTCTTCTTCACTCAGGTTCCATTCTTTTTTATACATTTAGCAACCGTCCTACTTTTGTCTGCTCCACGGGCTCTTCTTTTTCTATCACCTAATGCCATTTCTGAAACCTCCGTGTTTTCTCTTTCCTGACTTGTGTTTTCACTGCCACATCTGTCCTCAGAGTTTCAGTTCAGCCCTTCCAAGCTGATGGTCTCCCTATCTACAACTCTTGCCCTAACTGGCCTTTTTTGCTGCGGTCCTGCAAGGCCATTGCCCATGTGATATTCTTCCAGTTACAGTGTGCCAGTATTACGAATCCATCGAGATCCACTCCATCTTCCACACTGCAAACGCCAGGGTCATTTTTGACATTTCTCACAATCTTTTCAATACATCCACATTTTCATCAGACCCTTAAGACTCAAGATCTATCCTGGAACCCAACGTCTTTTTTTTTTTTCTGTTGCCATAGTTTAGTTGAGATCTTTCATATTTCACACCTGAATGATTCCACAGCTTCTCTCTGTTCATTTTGGTAGTTCTCCACATTGACCTTAAAGAACTACTAAAAAACAAATCCAGTCATATCCCTCCTGTGCTTAAAAGCCTGCATTAATCTCACTTTACTGTTGTAATCCTTAGCTTTCCTGGGCTGTCAAGCACTATCGTACATTTCCAGTCTTGGTTTCTGCCCCTTCTGATCCTGCATTGACTGAGGGCCATCATGTGCTATGGCTCCATCAAGAGCTGTGTCTTTGTATCTGCTCTTTATATCTGAAATGACCTATCAAACCTTTTCCTCTAACTGCTTGTCTTTCATAACTCGGTTCACTGTCACTTTCTCTATAAAATTATGCCAGAGTCTCATAGGAAGAATTTATTGCTTTCATCAGGACTGAATCTACCCCGTTGCAGCTGTTAGCACATTTGACTGTAATTACAGGCTTATACGCTTATCTCCCCTACTATGCAATGAGAGGAAAACACATCATGTTCTTGGTTTATGTGCCTCAAGCAACAAACATTCACTTCTTGTAATTTTCGAGAGTGGAAAGTTCAAGGTCAAGGTACTGGCCAGTTTGGTTCTTGGTGAGAGCCCCTCTTCCTGGCTTGTAGATGGCTACCTTCTTTCTGTGTCCTCACAGGATGAGAAGGGGCAGGAACGTGAGACCTACAGGGCAAGAGACAAAGTTCTTTGGTCTCTTCTTAGGGGGGGCACTGATTCCATAATAAGAACTTTATCTCCCTGTGTCCTCATTTAAACTCAATTACCTCCCAAAGACCCTACCTCCTAATGTTATCACATTGGAGACTAGGGATTCATATGAATTTTGGGGCTATACAAATGTTTGCCCCAAAGCAACTTTTTATCCAGCTGTATCTGTTTATCTCCTTTTCTGCAACATACAATGGTAGACTAGCATTTGGAGAACTAAGTTTTCTCAAATAATAATAATAATAATAACTTTTGTCTCTGAAAGCTATTTGTGTAACTATGAAGATGATATGCTCTTCTTGTATGTTTATAATAGTATATTATGACCAGTATACATAGTATACATTAAACTACAAAAATGATTGACTCCTAAGTAATAATATGAAAGAAAATAAATTGTTTTTAACAGCAACTTTTAAGTGGAAGTGGTTGACAATATTTATGTTTTTGTTATGAAAACCTACCGCTATAAAGCATTTGAGAATACATGCCTATGTAGAGTTTCTTAAGCTTCATATTTATTTCATTTCCTGAATATGCTATATGCCTTTCTGTATCCAAACTTTTGATCTGTCTATTTAATATATATATTTTTATAGTCTGAACCTATTGATATGTAGCCTGTCCTTCAAAGGCAGCTCGAATTTCACCTTTTTGAATAATGTCAATCCTGATGACCTCAACTTGAATAGTCTGTTGCTCCTTTTGAATTTTCATAGCACTCACTGAATGAATAATACTTTTGGACCTCATGTATTATTTTGCTTTTTAAATTTTTAATGTATTGCACATAAACTTTTTGAAGAAAAACATGTTTACATCTTTTTATGTTATATAATAATCACTAAAGGGCCTCATATGTGGAAGACCTAAATTGTCAATTGTTGGAACAAGAAACAAAGGAGTGAGAGGTGGATGAGCATTGTGGGAATGGTGAAACCTCCTAATCCCCCTTCTCTTTGTGCACAGCCCTGAAAAGCCAGCGCAGTGATGGCTGCTTATCGTGGTCACTTTCCTCGGTGTGGAGCATTTCCTCTTTGGGAAGCTCATGGTCCTTGGTTGACCTGGAGCAATATTATAGCTTAAAATCAAGTGGCATATATTAGTCCATTAGAGGAACACTTTTAAAATATGAGTGGATTTTCTGCCTTTCATAGGTTAAATGTAATCTGTAATGTTTTGTGGAGAGTAGTAGTTTGACTTAGTTGGATGATCACTCCTTAAGAAACACTGTATACCAATGGTGTGAATGTTGGCAACTTGCTAAACCTCTTGAGGCCATTTCTTTATTGTGCAGAAAGTGGGTGGTAAAACTTCTCTTAGCTGGGATGAAGCAAAGATGGAAATTACTTGGCTCATTCTGGATGCTCAGAATAAGTCAGCTCCCTTCTCCCAGCTAATGGCTATGGACCAAACAATTAAAATGATCATATTTATCACAGAGTCAAACTGCACCTTGAGAAAACCTAACATAGCATGTGTGTGTATATATGTATATGTATACACACACACAATCATATATACACACACATATACATATATACATTATGCATATATATGAATTTAATTTTCAATAGAGGTATTTTCTCACAGTAATTGTTTCATAATAAATTTGTAAAATTAGTTTTTATCTTTCCAGGTACTAGGTAAAGGTTAACCTGATTCTCTGATAAGATGAAATGATTAAAATCAGAAATTTCATGGTATCTGTGAGAGAAAGCCTTCAGTTTCCATCCTCAATTCACATTATTAGAAACACAAAATATATCACATCCGTTTCAAGGACAAATTAGCTGGAAAATTTGACTGCATATATATTATATTCTTTTTTAAAAGGAGTTGTTTATAGCCAGATATTAATGACTTAGACCATCTTAGTTTATTCTTGCTTAAAATTCAAAATTAGAAATGTTTCAGAACAGTTTTAAGGTCAAGGGTAAGGTAGAGATTAATGGAAATGTGCTTTCAAGCTGAGTTTATTTAGCTTCCTGAAGAGCTTGACATATTACAGGGCTCTTTCTTTAACTCTTTTTAGGAATTGGATTTATTTTCCTCCTGATTTTAGGCTGATAACTTCTTGAATTTGGTCTCAAAGACATGAACTCTTCTGCAGCTAGAATAGGCCATTGGGAAGAAAATACACTCCATTTTGTACATTTGTTTGTAGCAAAATGTCAAGTCAGTTACCTAAGGAAAATAACCCTCGAGAATTCTGGGAGCCCCGGCCAGGTAGCTCAGTTGGTGAGAGCGTCGTCCCGATGGCATATGGCAGAGTTGCAGGCTCCGTCCCCTGGCCAAGGCACATGCAAGAATCAACCAATGAATGTATAAAACAGCGGAACAACGAAACAATCAATCAATCAATCTCTCTTTCTCTCCCTATTCCTTTTTCTCTTTAAAATCAATAAATTAAAAAAAAAAGAATTCTGGGATATCAGACTTGAAATAGATGGAAACATCTGCCAGGAAAAGAAAATTGGCACCGGTTTAACAAGGCCTACTAATGCAGTGTCAAATTTAGATTCAGATAGCCACCGGGAAATGCTATGGTTCATGCTGTCTGTTATGTAATACTCCGTATACCTGCTTCATTGATCCATTTAAAACATGTATTGAGTACTTTACATGTTCAAGTCACTGTTGCACATTGAGGTGTTTGGGAAAGTAAATATAAAGAATACCTTGTCCACGCCGCTAAGGAAGTTAAATTAATATGTGTGTATTTGTGTGCATGTATGTGTTGGAGGGAGTGGGGATGGAGAGAGTTAAACAAGTAAATAAATGAACTGTGTAATAAGGACCACAAGGGAAAGAAAAAAGTCTGAGAAGGAAAAGGGCACCTTTTGACTGGAAGATGTTAACTGGAAGAGATACCTTTGCACCTGGACCTTAAAGGCAGAAGGGATGAGTGAATGACAGAGCAGCAGAGGGAAGTGTGGGGCCTGAGCACAAAGCCCAGGAAGTAGAGGCAGATTAATTTAACTCCATGGTAGGTTATGTGAATAGGAATAGAGCAGATTTAACGCAAATACTAGAAGTTGGTATAATTTCACTTTTAGGCACATTTAACATATGTGTGATTTTTAATTTGTAATTTTAAGAAAAAAGGGAGGGAATCAAAAGTTTCTAACCTAGTGTTTGTTTTTTGGTTTTTTTTTTTAATTCTTTAAACCAGTTTGGGTTTCTCCACATCAGCATTACTGATATCTTGAACTGGATAATTCTTTTTGTGGGGGGTGTTTCGCGGCATCCCTGGCCTCTGCCCAGGCCTGGGACATGCCATGGAGGCAGCTAGGGCACAGTATTTCAGGAGGCACTCATTCTCAGGGCCACGTAAATTTTAATCTTGCATCGGCTATGACCCCAAGGGTAACTGAATGTCGCCTTAAATTAAAAGCCCAAAGCACCTACCTTGCATCACCACAGTCCCAGCACTTCTTTTATCCACCAGAAATTAGTAGCACCCTCCCAGCTGCGACAACCATATAAATTTCCAAACAATTCCAACTATCCCCTGGGGTACAACACCTGCAAAGCCATTTTAAGAAACACAGCAGTCTAACTAGAGTAAGTCAACATATTTATTTTTTTTATTTGTGAAAGGCCAGAAGGAGCAGCCTTTAGTGTAACCTTTTTTGTACCCGAGGTAGCGACTAACTACAGGTGTACCTTGGGACCTATTTTGTATTCACTCAAGGTAGTAACTAAATACTATTTTGGTATATTTTGGGCAGCATATGCATGGTCGAGACGCATTAGGGAGTAAGAGTTTGAAGAGAGAGCTGTGGAAAGAAACTGTTGTAATGAATAGGCTGATGGCTGTTAAGAAGACACAAGGGTTTGTATAAAATCCCCCAAAAGATGATAAATCCATTCTCCTGTTAATAATACATCTGACTTCTAGGCCTTGGCTGCATTGAAGAATAAGAATTCTGCTGCCAATCTTGGGGTGGATATGACAAGATGCATTATCCTGATCCTTGTACAAATGCTAAAAAAAAAAAGAATGAAAAAGAAAAAAGAAAATAAACAACTACGATGTTCTTGCACTTTAATTTCCTTTTACAAAATTAGGTAGTCTTCTTGGTAAGTGTTTTATTGTCCTACTTCTATTTGTTATTATCAACTCACACCCCACCCTCCTCTATTCTATTTTCTTGGAATTGGGTAAAGTGCAGTGCTTGGGGAACTGCAATTTGTACAGTGTGGCTGCCAAGAAGAGTATGGATACATCAGATCCCAGCAGATCATACTAGTTAATATGAGATCACAAAGCCACATCATCATATTGTATGATGTCCATTTTCGTGGTAAGAGTTAAATAAGAGCGATACGGCTTCTTAATGTTTAGCAATAGAGTTTAATCTCTAAAATTCCAGGTGTCTCACATTCAATGTGTCACCCAGCATGTCGCTCATTTTTTTGCGGCACTTAACTGCAAAGATTGGTACAAGGTAATAGTAACAAATTAAATAGTTAAGATTCATAGCTCACTAACTTGTGATATCTTACATGTTTTATTTGCATTTATTGCTCAGTAACCTTTGGTGGTAGTTAATATTACTATCCTCGTTTTGTGCACATGGAAACTAAACTTAGCCAGGTTCATTAACTTGCTCACAACCACATGGTTAGAGTCACTTGATCCTGGATCTGCCAACTCTGAAGTCTGTGTTGTTAAATATTACTTCAAGGCTGTTTGAAAATGGCCTTGTTGATTGCACCGGCCACAACCCCAGGTGGTCCCATATACATGAGTGCTCTGATATTATTCTGGTAGGTACACTATAAGTGCCAAGTGAATTCCAATGCTTTTAAGTGTAATTTACTTTAAAATTTTTATCGAATGGCATACAGCGAGTGATAGAAATGTGGGCAGTGATTGATTTCCTCTCTCTCTCTCTCTCTTCTGCAAGGACCTGCCTAGATGTAAATTCCATGGGGGAAAGAACGGCTTTCCACTGAAAGGTTGCTCCTTGCCTATTGTGATTTTACATATTCTAGTGCAGCTGAGGCACTTAGGAGCATGCAACTACCCCTTTAGAATTACTCCTTCAGCTACTGTTAATGAAAAATGTATAATGCCACCAGAGTTCTTTTTCTGAGACCCAAGGCTAGAATATTCTCTCACCATTATTTATTATTGTCTTGGAGCCATTAGCTTTTGGCATTAGAAACTATACTTATACTAAAGGTGTTCAGCTGGATATATGTGCTCCAAATTCTCATTACATGCTGCTGACCTCTCCTTATAAATTTCAGCTTGGAGTTATCAGCTTTCTACTTGCTGGCCCTAATTGGAAAGTTCTTTCCTATATCCAGGTACAAAATGTACTATCAGAGCTTGAATTTCTGCCCCTTATTAACATTGCCTTTGTAACTTATTTCCTCAATTCTCTTACCATTGGGACTCTGGCTGAAACAAATTCCTCTGTTTTATATACAAAGTGAGCTTATGGCATAGCACATTACAAATCATGCAGCGCAATAAACGAGGGCACAGTTTAACAATACTTTTATCATTAGAGAATATTAAAGTATCCTTTACTAATTAGTCACTTGTATATCATTCTTTCATTTGACAATCTAGAAATAAATTCATGCATTTTTCAGCATTTTGAAACTCATTTTATAGTTTGAATATCCAAGCATCAATTATACAATAGTAAATTCCATGAAGGTTTTGCAAGAATTATGTTACAATTTCCTGAAACTTACCTGCGCTTCAGATGGATCCAAATTTGGCAAGACTCGTGTAATCCAAAAGTGGCATAGGGGATACTAGTGACCTGATTCACCTGTCTAGGAAAAAATATTTGCCTGAGAAAATCCTTCAAACTTTCCATATGTTTAAACTGGTGGATTTCCAACTGGTCTATTACTCTACCCCCCTCCACCCTTTAAAAGGCAGGAAGCCTCTATACAGTTTACTTAGAAACTCTTCACCACTCAAACATCCTTGTTCTAATTTCTTTACAGATATTAATAATGACATACTAGAAATCAGTATTATTCAGAAAAATTTATCATAAATGAATACTTAGAAGTATTTTTTTAGTATACATTTAAATATAGTTACTTCACAAATTTCAGTTTGAAACAATTGTATAGGGTAAGCTGAATGTGAGTTTGTTCCCCTTAGATTTTTATTTATTTATTTCCATTAAAAAACTGATTAAAGAGTCTTTAAATAGATGAAGCTTGGCATTCATGAGCTCATTAAAACGATCAAAACTGCATAGGTTTAAATGAAGACATATGTAAGAATTATGATGGTCCCAAGAAATTCAACAGGAACACTTTCTTTTCTCCTCAAAAGAACTTACTTTTTACCAGTAGTAATAATGTCAGGAAACAACCAAAGAGGAAAATATTTAATATAGAAAATTTTTATCATTGAAATCTGAGATTAAATTATCCTCTCTTCTCTAAGTATGGAACAAAAGTTTTTCGGGCCTTTCTGATTAAGTGATTCTACAGAATCTTCAGGTGGTACCTCTTTATTTGGTGATAAAAAGTATGTGCACCAAATAGTAATTTACCACTGGGTATTGTTACTATATAATTATAGGGGTGGTGAGCAAATTCAGCTGGAGAGACATGGGAAAGGTAAAATGAGGCACATTAAGAATTTTAGGTTTATTTGAACAAAAATCGAAAGTAAAGAAATTATCCAGTTGACTGTAGCTTAAAGCCTGGTTGGCTGTTGGTGACTGGCTGCCCTCAGCACTTTGCTATTGTAACCTTAAGGCATTTACAGACTTAGGTTTGGGTTTGCTTGAGCGGATCACCGAGGCGTTAAAGCCCATGATAGCCTCCATGTTTAGTGAATTTAATAGGTAGTACATACTTTTGGCTGTATACTATGCATTTGATTATATAAATTTAAGATCAGAGAGTTCAGCTTTCCTGTATCACCAGACACATTGTGTTAATCAAATGTTACTCTCTCAGCATATAGACTTAACATACCAGTTTTCAGATAATATATAGATTATGAGAAAATAATCCTTGATTTTGAATAATTTAGAAAATTCTGTTCCTATTTCCAATAGCGGTCTGTACCAGTAAGTACCATTGTCTTTTTGCTCATTTCTTTATAGCTAATGGAGACCATACCAGTGGTTAAGAATGGCCAGCTTCCACTCTTTCAGTATTATGGGAGAACCTAACAAGTTACACTATTCAGTTGTAAATGTAGTCTTTCCTGGCTTAGTAAAAAGATTACTTTTACTTCAACCTCAGATCGCCCTTAATAAAAGCAACAGCTCTTGCTTGGCTATTTATGTGTGCACATTGGAAGACAAAAAAGAAATGTGTCATAAATACTTACATTTTTAAAAAGTACGTAAATTTAAGATATCACCAAATGTTAATATCAAACCTGTAGCATCTTGTGCACATGCCTAGGGCTCAAAGGACACTAATAGGATGTAATTCAGGAAGAGAATTTTTTCCCCAAATATTTTGAATATAATGATTATTTAATATTTTATGGTGACTAATGATTTCTACCTCTTTGTCTCCTTGTGGCCTCTCTGATCTTTTATCTTTCTCTTTCTGTTTCCTCCCTCCTCTTTCTGTCTTAACAGGCCCCTATAAATACAAATATGCCCTATGGTCTTGGTCATTGTCTTTCTTTTTTTTTTTAAGTTACCATTATTTTCCAATCTTGTGTTTCTTATTTTATAGGAACTACAATCCTAGACAGAGGAAAAATTTTAAAAATAAAGTTTTAATAATTCTGTCTTTTATTTGTGGTAAAAGTATAATTAATAATGCTAGGTGTCATGCAAATGCTAAGTTGTCTTCAAGTAGTACAGTATTTTATTTTATTCTTTCAGCCACTTAGGAGATATTCCTATTTTAGAAATGAAGAAACTTTGATTTTCAGAGGTTAACTAAATTTTCCAGATCCACAAAGCCCATTAGAGACTGACCTAAGAGACAGATCCTCTTAGTTATTAAAGTAATTCTTAGATATCTTAGAATGAAACATTTCCTAAAGGTTTTCCCCAGTCATTAAGTATAAATACTAAAACCTCTTCCATGATAATGTTCAAGGAAAAATGTTTTACATTTTTCTAAAAAAAAGTATAGTGGAATCTCTGATAGCTTTGTTTGGTTATAGTTAACATAGGAAATATAATACTTAGTACTTAATGAATGTCAAATTATAAGACCACCATAGGTATTTTCATGTGCCCTAACAAATTATTACATATTTCTGTACCTTTTCTATTTATACTCAAGGCTCATTATACCTTGGTTGTTCAATATGATCTGAATTAGCATAGTTAATTCTTATTTTAGCATCAAATATGGATTAAATAGCTTGTAATCCTATCCAGTTTTTATCTATCATTAGGAAGTATCAACTCAGTAATATATACATGAAGAAGCTTTATAATCCTTTTGGCTTATGGGCTTTAACCTTGAAGCCATAAAAAACATGATGATTTTATTTCTAAAGATTCTGAGCAATTCCAAGACTTGATTTGAGAGTTGAAAGATAATTTTTCTTTTCTTTTTTTAAGATAATTCTTAATGTATATTTTCATTACCGTTTGGTCCCCTTATACCCACCTCCCTGCTGCAGTCACCACACTGTTAATTTTTCAAAATGTTCTTGTAATTGTTACCATCCTTCTTTGGTTTTCTCATTCTCTATTCTGAGATTAGTTCTTCGTTTGCTCTACCAGTTTTTGTTTGATACAGAACAGTGCATTGTTTTGCTCCTGTTTTATTCCTGTTCTTATGTTCTTGCAGATAATACTGTTTATAAGCAAAGCAAACAAACATAAAAGCAACCAGAAAGTACAACACAAAACTCTTGTGATAGTGAGGGAGTTGAAACCATTCTGTGTAACCAAAATGATGTAGCAAAAAGCAGTACTACCAATAAAGAATGACAGTCATTTTCACTGTATTATTCTAATTGTGGGTTTACAATTCATAGCCCCACTTGGAGCAACATTAACAGATGCTGACCTATTTCTCAGCCTTGCGCCTAGAGCTTACATCATGAGGAAACTCGGGAACATTGCTAGAAACAAAGGAGACATTGGGCTTATATAATTAGGCAGGAGGCCCAAAGGAAATTTGTGATTTACTCTTTGTTTTTCATAATTGATTTTTTTGAGGGGGCAGACATTTCATGGTTTCAGCCTATACATTTTCCTTCAGTTTAACAGATAACTAACCTATTTCTCAACCTTTTGCCTAGTTTAAGTGGTTGTAAGGAAACTCGGGAAAATTGCTAGAAACAAAGGAGACATTGGAATTATATAGTTAGGAAGCAGATTCAAAGAAATTTGTGACTTGCTTTTTGTTTTTCATAATTTATTTTTTTCAGGGTGGGGGGCGATCTTACGATTTCGACTTATACATTCCCTCTAAGTTTTGATAAATCTCTCTTTTTGTCATTTGAAATGAGATCTTATGCTAACTTGAACTCTGCATCCTGACAGAAAAAATTACTTTAGAATATTATTTCTCCAAACATGTGATTATTATTTTTGTTTTGTGAAATTAAATGACAGAGATTGTGAAAAAGATAATGAGGTGCTTTTCCTAAAACAATTGTGGATTTTATCTACCCAAATAATAGGAGGATTCATACCACCCTTGGCTACTACGACTGTTTATCATGCCAAGTGTTTGTGATTGTGTAAGATTTCTTCTCCTTTTAATCATTTGATTGACATTATAATGACAGTCACTGCCAGCTCCTATCAAAAAACAAGTGCTGCCATATATTAACAACTGAAAATACCCACTTTTCTGCTTGGCAGCCTAATAAAGAGGCTGATATTCTCAATGTCTTTTTAAAAAATATATATTTATATATATTGGTGCTTAGGCAAAGTTCTCTCAGGAACCTATACACTAATGCTGTATAGGTGTTTTGAGAGGAACTGAATGTATGAAAAATGACTTACACGGGTAAGCTGAGAAGTCTGAGAAAGGTTTCTAGTTGAACAAAACTTCGAAGACAATATTTGTATAGAATTTTAAAAAAGTGTGTGTGTGTGTGTGTGTGTGTATCTACAGTCCTGTATAAACTCTTGAAGTTTTAACTTCTCTGTCTGTAAGCTGCAGGCATGAAAGCTGTCAGGATACACTGTAGCGAGAACTGCAAGACGCAGCACACACACACAGCACTTACCTAGGTCTCCATCAGAGAGACCTTCCTGAGGCACACTGGTCAAAGGGGCCATTTCCCCTACCCTTTATTCCTGTAGCACTTTTTTTTATTCTTTCAATTTGTATTTTAATTTAATTTGTATTGACTGCTAGGGTAGAGACATTGTGTGTAAATATATATATATATAAAGATTTTATTTATTTATTTTTAGACAGAGGGGAAGGAGAGAGAAAGAGAGGGAGAGAAACATCAGTGTGTGGTTGCCTCTCACGTGCCCCACAATAGGGACGTGGCCCGCAACCCAGGCATGTGCCCTGACTGGGAATCAAACTGGCAACCCTTTAGTTCGCAGGCCAGTGCGTAATCCACTGAGACACACCAGCCAGGGTGACATTGTATATTGATTTGCTACCAAATTTCCTGAGTTTAGTTTTATACATAGCATTCATTCATTCATCCATTCATTCACGTATGCATTCAAAAATATCTCTTAGAACTTGCTTAGCGTGAGATACAGAAAGAAGGATGTACAAAAATGAAATCCCCTCCCTCATGGAATGCAAAACTGGTTGTTGCATTAATAGGGGAATTTTTTCTGATGGGTCCAAATTTATTCTATAATTGTGCAATTATTTCTAGGACTATTATTTATACAGGTATCAGAATAGAAAAAACATTAGCCTTTGTTATGCTGTTTTTTAAAAAATGTCTATGAGTTTTTTAGTTTTACATTCAAGGGAATAATTTTCGCATGGATGTTTCTGACTTGGGGAGAGCCACTGAAATTATCAGGTATCACTGGTTTTTACTTCCTCCATTTGTGAAAAGAAGGAGTCAATTTTTGTGCTCGTCTACAACCTAAGGCTTAATGAACCATTATCGATTGTGCTTTCCAATGTGTGTCAGTGTGTAGCCTCTCCTAGATGCCATTAATAAGGCAGCTTTGAGCTAGTCTTTGATGGGAAGATGTACAGTAAAGCTAAGACTCCCCCATTTTTGGAATATCAATACTCTGTTTATATGACCTGAAACACTGAATAAAATCTAACAAAGCAGAGGTTTCCTAATATTGTTTTACATGTGTTAAGAGAAAAGTGTTTACATTTACAGATTTTTAAGAAATTGTAATGTTAATTCATTTTAATTTAAACATAATCTAAAATAAACCCTTTCTTATACATTTTTATGCTGCATATATACTTTGCGAACTAGTGTCACAAGAGTTTCAAAAATAAATTTTTATCAGAGGAAAAGGTGGTATGGGGAGGTACAAGAAGGTAAAGAGGGAATAAGTGGTGATGGAAGGAGACTTGACTTGGGGTGATGAACGCTATCCAGTGTATAGATGATATATTATAGAATTGTACACCTGAAACCTATACGATTTTATTAGTTAATGTTACCCTAATAAATTCAATAAAAAATAAATTTGCTGTCTTAACATTTCCTATGTGAATACACTACTGTTTGTTTCTGTGGTTCATATTGACCCTCAGGCCTGCAATGCCCTTCTCCTTGTTCTCTTAGTCCATTGATTCCTCCTTATATTTAAGATGCATTGCTTATTCTGAAATTCTGTCACTGTCTTTTACTTACCCCAGGCTGGTTAGGTATCCTTTCTTTGTATTTTCAAAAAGCCACATGCATAATCATTTCACTTACTTTACTACATTTTTCATAATGACCTATTTCTAGGTTTGTATCCCCTAATTACATTGTGGGCTCTTCGATCCTAGTGACCTCATTGTGTTCATCGTTGTAACTCTCTAAACTAACCCGGTATCTGGGACATAGGTTGTCTTAGTGCTTTCAGGCTGCATTAACAAAATACCAGAGACTGGGAAGCTTATAAACAATAGAAGTTTATTTCTTACAGTTCTGGAGGCTGGAATCCAAAAACAAGGTGAGCATGATCAGGTGAGGGTCTTCTTTTAAATCACAGATTTCTTGTGTCCTCACATCATAGAAGAGGCAAGTTAGCTTTCTGGAGCCTCTTTTATAAGGCACTAATCCCATTCCTAAGCACCATGCCCCACCTCATACCATCACCTGAAACACTGGGTTTTTACAATAACATGAATTTCAGGGGACACAAACATTTAAACTAGAACATAAATGGTGCTCAGTTAAGTCCATTGAATAAATGGGTGAATAAATGTTAAGAATTGAAATAGGACCTAACTTTGTGAAGGTATAGTGTAGGAGAGAGGTACATTTCAGAGATGATTAGTTTTTCCATATAAAGGTAGTAATGAAATGAAAATTGACTGAGAAAGAGCATATATTCCAGGCCAGAGAGTCGCTCTAACTATGCCTTAGGGTTATGGTTATGGGGACCAACTGAGACAGATTCCAGAATGGTTGTGAAGAATTTGGAAATAGTGTACAGAGGAAAGAATGATGAGATTTTTTGAAAGTAACTTGTTGAAACAGCTTATAATAATTGAGAAGATAAACACAAAGTTGTTGGAAAATTCATTTTAATGCCTTAAATTATTGATGAGTTATTACTGTGCACATGTACTCAAAATAGACATTTTGTCAATTTTTAAAAGCTCTGGGATAATTTGAATTAATGTAATACATTCAAAAGCTATCTAAAATATTAATAAGTGATTTTTCCTACCACACCAAGGCCTTACCCCCTGGTTTGGACTGTGCTGCATGCTTTTCTATGCATTATCTGTAATACTTAACTCCAATTCAATTGTTTGCATTTTAGAGATCAAAAAATAGAGTATTAGAGAGTTCATTCACCTGTCTTTGATCACCGAATTGTTAAATACCAGATCTGACACTAGATTCATTTCATTTGAATTGAAAGCCAGTGTTCTGTTATTCTACGTGGTTCTGTGTCCCACTGAGTCTCTGAAATAAGTGTACATTTTTAGCATGAGTGTAAAGTGACAAGCATAAATGTACATAAATTTTGTAATAGCATATATGGCCATTCATTCATTCATTCATTCATCCAACATTTGTTGGCCCACTTGGCACTGTGCTAGTTACTGCATATACAACGTATGACCTTGTGGAGTTTATCCTGCTAGAGACAGGCATTAGAAATATGAGGAACTGTATAATAACAATTTTGATAAATGCTATGAAGAAAAATATAGTGCCTTTTGTCAAGTAGATTGCAGAGCAGGGTTTGTGTGTTCTTACTTTCCTGTGGGCAAGTGTAATTAGATTTGTAATACAGCTAACTGTAATCCCAAAAGATGCTTAAAATAGCTTCAGATAAGCGGTACCACACCATCGTAATCAAGCTGAACAGTTTGAAAATATTGGTCTTCCAGCAGCCTTTCCACAGAGCAGAAGAAATTTTGGTGAACTAAAGAAAATTGTCTCCAAATGTCACATCTTTATTTCAGCTTTGGAAGGTGACTTTGAAACTATCTCAGCAATGACCTACATATGTTAAAAAAAATGCAATAAATGTCCATGGACATGATGACAACAGCTGCCCTTCAGAGAGCAGTGTCTCTCCTCTTGCAACTGAGCACGTGGGTGATTTTGAACTAGAAATATTGAGTATTTGATAAATTTGAATATTTGGCTTCATGTAGTACTAGCATTTGGCATAAAACCTCAATAGCAAACAAGAGAATTTATGTCATTCACAACTTAATAAACCTGGAGGATCAAAATAAAACAACCAAAAAATAGTGAACACAACAACGCAAAAACAATGTGAAACTTTACCAGATGTTAATTGCGATCTAGGCTCTGGCTTTATTGTAGCTTAAAGGTATAAAATCTTAAATTTCAGTTTCAGAAGTTAATTTAGGATTGTATTGTAATGGCATTATAAGTTACAGGCACTAAAGGAATTTGTGAAAATTGCAGAAAAATCAAAGTCAATGATCTCTGTTTATTTAATTTTGCTTTTCTTGCCAAGAAATGTGTGTTGAAGCTTAACTTCTTTTTCCCCTCTCACCTTTCAAAACCTCTTCATAAACAGATGGAAAACTGGTAATTTTCTGACAGTCAGAGATATTTTTGTAATTATCTTGCAAACCTGAAAGGCTTAAAACTCTATTTCTTAGCTGTCAAGGAGCAGTTGAAGTACTTTTCATGAAATAAACATAAGTGTATATAAAAGACAGAAGTTAATCAGGAAGCCCCACATCATAACTGAAAGTCATTATTATCTGTCAAGTCAAGATAATGTAAGGTTTCCCTATTATCACCTTTCCTGGAACTTCCTCATTGGGTCAGCGTCTCTCATCATCCTCCCCCTTATGTCTTTCTTGTGTACCGCTCTCACAAAGGAGGAACTCTTAAGTTGGATCTTGAGGAACAAATAGGAGCTTGACTAATAGAAAAGAGAGAAAAGGATTTCTTGACAAACATGAACATGGATGAACATCTATGAAGTCCGTGAAGACATGAAGGTATGAAATAGCATGTGATGAGCTGGAAACAAATTAATTCAATGTTGTTAGAATACAGTACAAGAGAAAGAACTGTTATTAGAGGAGAACGAAGGGGAAAGAGGTCAGATCAGAGGGCAAAACCATCAGAGGTCCAGGGAAATTCTCTCAAAGCAAGTGAGGGCAAATTTGGTGACTAAGAAGGACCTTACCTCTGCTACCAGGGCAGGAGGAAACCAATGAAGCATTAGTAGGGACACAGAAATGTGTACAGGTGATGAAAAGACATGTGAGACTTCTTGCCTGTTCTGATGGTTTTAATTTTCTCTGTGTACAAGAAGTCAGATCAACTGCAGGTGATGACTGAGGGTAGTTAGTAACTTGAGGGCAGAGGAAGATGTTTAGAACTATAATGGAAAAACTGGGGAGATACCTAGAGGCCTGAGGAAAGCTTACTGGAGAGGCATTGAGAGTCATGCTAAAACTAGAATCTATGCATGTGCAATGGCCTCAATCTGTGAAGTTAGTCCATTTTTTTCTGGTTCTGCTCAGTACTATAGTTGTAGGGTCCATTCAGAATTTAAAAGTTTCAGGCTCCATTTTATAGGAAGACCAAGGTGTGAGTGTCTTTGGAATGTTGGTGATTATAGGCGACATTATTAAGTGCATAGAATGTGCTAGGGACTTAGTAAAGTAGGTACATTTTTATACTTCCTTTTTTCTTATAAGGTATACGTATTTTTTCCTCAATTTTAAACAATTGAGGATCCAGTTAAGCATTTTTTTCATGATATTTTACCAAGAAGTAAGTAGCAGAACTGGGATTTGAATGAAAATCAGTGTTGCAGCTGAGCAGAGAAGAAATTGAGGTTATAAAAGGGCTAAAAGATGTGTCAAGGAAAAATTTCAAGGAAATTCCGGAACAGCTGTGATAGAATAATATTTTTAAGGTTGCATGAAAGAGAAGAAACTGTAATTGGGAAATACAATATCAATGGTTAAGGCTCCAGTGACAGAGCCATTCAGAATGACCGTGAGGTTCAAGTTGGAAGAGGGTTATTGAAATGAGAGTGCAAGCAGAGGTCATGAATCCTCCGGCTGGGTTATTCACTGCAGTGCGCGGATATTGATTATTAATGTTGATTGCAGTGGGACTTTGGAGTGAAGAGAAATGGATTTTGAAGAAATTACCTGAAAGCTGATGAGTCTCAGCATTCAGGGTGATACAGCTTGGTGAAATGATCTTGAAGAAAGATTTTTTTATTGCCACGGGTTGAAATAGTAATGATAGAAAAGGCACTGAGTGGGACTGGAGTGACCCTGAGCCTCTGTCCTGTACTCGAAGGTATGGAATTGGCATGCAGTCAAGGGGACTTCATTGAAGTCGTGCCCTCAAGGAGGAAAGGAGGTGGAGACAAAACAATTTCCAGGTTAGGAATGAAGAAGTGGGTTTATTTTTTGAAAAAGAGAGCAGTGAAGGATATAACAGTAAATGCTGGGAAGGACCTCTGCAGGGGCGTGGCAGTGTGGAGAATATTATCCAGTGGGAAAAAAGACATAGCTGTAGGAGGACGAATTTGAGAGAGAGGATTAGAGATTAGAGGACACTGTTTATTTAGAGTTTGACAGTGATAGAAGTGAGTCATCAGTGGAATTCAATGGCTTCAAATTTGCGAATGGAGCTTTGGCTTGTAGGTGTTTTGCTATTTTGATCCCACCCAGTGCCACGGCCTGGCTAAACCACAGCAGTGTTTGAGCTAAGTGGGGGGCATGGTCCTAAGCCCTGTAGGTGTTGGACTGATACACATACTTGTTGGCCAGTGCAATGTAAGATTTGGATGAAATTAACTGGACTTACACCTCTGGTTTCATGACCTGGCTCGATAATGTTTTCTTTAAAAAATTCTGAACTATTATTGTTAGTACATATTTCAGACTTGTTTTTCTAATGTTTCACTTATTCAAAACATTGTGCTATAATGATTTAGTACTTAGTTTTTAGGATTTATGTATTATTATCTTCTGATTATTAGGACACATTCCTGCTTTATGATATTTTAAATGCAACAACAGAACACTCCTATATTTAAAAACAGCATAATCTTACCTGAGCACTTTGATAACTGCAACATAAGTTAATCAATTTAAATTGGGTCTGTAGATTTATCTGTTCTACGATGTATGAAAAAGGTGGTTTGCATGAAATAAAGGCTTATATGAAAATACAACATTCTCAAGTGTATTTTCTTATAAAAGTCATCAAAGCTCAGCACTAGAAGTATTTTTATACCTCACAGGGTCCAACCACCCATTGATGGTTGATGCCTGTATTCTGGGTGTTTTTGGTGAAAGAGATGTTTTCTAGCTGTTTGGGCATTGTGGAAAAGGTGAACAAAATCAAGGTTGAAATGTTGTCTCCTGCTCTTAAAATTCTGTAACCGTGAGAACTTGGTTTCTCCAAGCCAAGTGTTTCCTGTTCTATGAAATGGGGTGTTAGTATTATAAAGGGTATTTGAGAGGATCAAAGTAGCCCATTTAACTTTTAAATGTCTCCATTAGAGGTTATGTTGACATGGAACACAAATCTGCCTCTCTGTAGTTTTCTAACCCATTTGCTGTAGTTCAGGTTCCTGAAACTGCATCAGGAAGCTGGAAATTATCTTAAAACTAACTTTCACACAGGGTTCAATTTTCGATGTTGGTGCAACAACCTGGGCTTTGACGGCTCCGTAATAACAATAGTTTATTTTCCCTAAAGAAAACTAATGAATATCTAGTATATGCCAGGCGGGGCTATGCAGGAATCCCCGGCCATAGTCGGACATCAGAGGAGCCCCGTGTACCCTAGGAATGACCTGCTTTAATGTCCCTGTTTGCTTAGGGGTAGCCTGGGAGCAGCTGGGGGGAAGTGTAGGCTCTGTGCAAACCTGGCAATGGCTTTCAGAGCTCAGCAGTTTGGGCCCTTGGTCAGGTACACGTCCTCTAGTCAGAGGCCTTTGAGGCACAGCCTTAAGAGCACCACACGATAGAGGTCCACTCTAATTGTATATAAAAATAACACTGCTAAAGGCTCTGGTGTACAGTTTGCTTCA
>PVJD01012687.1:0-38259 GCA_004026545.1 Mormoops blainvillei | reverse complement strand
GGAGTCACAAGATGAAAACTTTTCAGAAGGGAGCATTATTAGGAAGGTGGCTTTAGGACCGCATGGGGAATGGGGCAGGCTTTTGAAGATCCCAGTTCGAGAGGAGCTGGTCCTGGGGAACAGGCCTGTGTCCGGGCAGCCTGGATGGAGACTTACGTGCCCCCTCCTCAGGCTGACCCTGAGTTCACGGGGAAGGGGAGCAGGAGGCACACCTGGCCCTCCAGGGGTGCAGCCTTTTTGGCATGGATGGGAGTGAGGGCGAGGGAAGGTGCTGGTGCAGAACAGGGCCGTGCAGGAGTGGGCAGGGGCATTTATTGCTTCACCCTTCATTGCAGGGATACTTACTTACAAGGATTTCATGATGTGCATGGTTAAAAGAGAGACTAGCTCTGGCTGGGTGGCTCAGTTGATTAGAGTATCCTCCCATGCACCTAAAGGTTGTGGGTTTGATTTCTGGTCAGGGCACATACCTAGATTTTGGGTTTGATCCCAGGTCGGGGCACATGCAGGAGGCAATGGATTGATGTCTCTCTCTCTCTCTCTCTCTCTCTCTCTCTCTCTCTCTCTCCCACACACACACCCCCTTCCTCTCTCTTTAAAATCAATACACATCCTTGGATGAGGATTTAAAAAGAGAGAGAGAGAGAGACTACAAAGGAGGAAGATGGAATAAGTTACAATACGAGGGACTGCAGTTAGCTCTTTGGGAGAACTTCCAGGGAGAGGGGCTTGTGAGCTGCAGCGGCTCAGGCTAGCTCAGAACACCATGCAGGGAAGCAACCTCACAGGTAGATTCCTGTGAAGTTGGATCCCAGGGCAGAAATCCAGAGAGATTCATAGGGGATGCAAATGTAATCAAATGAACATATACATGAGTGCCTCAAAAAAAGTGCTTTTAAGGAGAAGGAGTTGCTTTAATAGTACACTTGATAACTAAGACATAGATAGCAATTACTCTGGACCGGGATTTATATAAATTACCTCATTTAATCCTCACAACACAACCATGAAGTGGGTATCACTAGTATCCCCATTTTACAGTTGAGGACACTGAGGCACAGAGAACTAATAGTCTGAACAGAACCACATTGCTAACAAGTGGCAGAGCCAGGGTAGGGTCCCAAAGACTTGGCCCAAGCCCATACTCCCACTTTGCTGTCTCTCTTCTCAGGACCTACCTTGTCCTGCTGTCATTCCCATCCTGAATCTGGGTCCATCTTAGACACAGGCCAAGATCAAGGTCGCCCTCTCGCTAGATTGCAGCTTGGTTGCTTGTCTTTCAGGTGGGACAGGGATGGGGACAAGAGGCCTCAGGTGTCCATGGTGGGTGGGGGAATCAGCTCGTTTACCCCTCCAACCCCTACCCGCCCATGCTAGCCTATAACGCTTGGCTATGTCTCAGTTCGTTGGTTCCCTTCTAAGGGGTGTCAGCCCTGCTCTGTTGGCTGCAGAGGTTCAAAGGTGAGATACTGGCTTGGGCAAGGATTTGGACAAAGCCTGGTTTTCATTGTCCTGCTCTCTTTCCTTCCCCGGAGAGAGCCGTGAATAGGGCCTGTGGGAGCTGGCCCTGCCTTTCCCCCAGCACCCCGCCCCCTTCAAACACCCGCCTTTAGATCCAGGCCCCCCGTTCCATGTGAAATTGCGCCAGCTCCTCGGCAGGGCTGTGCTAGTCAGTACCAGGCGGGCACCTTCTCCCCACGGCCTCAGCGAGACAGCAGGCTGGCATGGCCTTGGGGCTGAACTTCAGGGCAAGTTTAAAGCCCTGTGGGGCAGAGCACATTCATCACCTGTCAGTGTGGCGTCCTCTTGTCCACCTCCCTCATGCTGCAGCGGGGAAACTGAGGTCAGAGAGCGTCCGAGGTCAGGTAGCCTGTGAGTGGTGGACATGAACCCAGGTGTTCTGCCTGTCAGGCGCCCAGGCCATGCCTTTCCGCACATGGTCCTGTCCTTGGTGCCCCCTTGGTGCAGAGTTCTGGGACTGGGCCAGGGAGGAAGAGGGAGGGTGGGGAGGAGTCAGGACGAGTGGACAATGTGTCCCGTTCATCTCTGTGTCCCCAGTGGCCAGCACAGTGCCTGGCACAGAGTGATTCTCCACAAATGTTTGTGAAGTGCAGGCCAGGCAGCAGCCCCTCTCCTGGCCTCCCAGGGTGCACCGTGTGCAGCTCTGACCCTGGCGTTATGACAGTCGGTCCACACATCAGTCTCCCCCACCAGACTGGCATTATTTGAGGGCAAGAAAAATAAGAAAAGCAAGCGCTTACTACTCTAGATAGGTACATTATCATCATCCCATTTGACGGACAAAGAAACTGGCAGAAAAAGTATACATGGCCTCCTAAGGCCACACAACTGGCGGCAGAGCTAAGGAGTTGACCTTGCTCTTAACTTCATTCCAGGCAGGCCCAGAGGTGTCGTATTTATCTTGGTATCCACAGAGCCTGGCACGTAGCCCTGTTTGTTGACTGACAGCGTATGGAAGAACCACAGGACTCTATAATCTGACCCTTTGGAAGTAGCTGCGATCGGTGTCTTGGGAAGGTAGCCTAGAGGTGCTTTGCTGTGTGGCCTGTGCCAGGAGTGCCTAAGCCAAACCAAGCGAGGAAAGGAAAGCTCGCCCACACCCTGCATGACTGTCCTCTACCGCTTAGCAGGGGCCCCTGGAGGCCCCCAGTCTTCTAACTTCCCTCTCACCCTTTCTCCCTCCCTTCTTCTCCCAGAGTTCCAAGGGGACAGTGCTGAGCAGTGGGCACGTCGGGGGAGACTGTGGGTTGGATTAGGGAGGCCTGTTCCTTTTTTATCTCCCCTGGTGGAGGATTCTGCACCTCTCAAGTTGAAGGGCATATGGAGCATTTGGTTTGATAGCTGTCAGATCTATCAATTCTCTCTCTCTCACAGGAAGGGTTATTGGATTTCTAGTCATCTCCAGTCCTAAACCCTAAGATGCCCAGGGTCATCTCCTCCAACCTCCTCAAGCCTGTATGTCCCTGGGCAAGTGTCTACTTCCTCTCAGTCTCCCCCTGCTCCCCGGTTTGAATTAACATCAGTCAGTCTCCATTACCAGATCACGCATCTAGCACGGACAAAGGCTTGCGGGGAGCCAGATAGGAAAAAGGAAGACCTAGTGCGACGATGAGGTCTGCCCCGGCACAGGCCCTTGGCATATGGCGGGGGTACACTGGGTGTCTGGGCCCTGCCTTCGGCCTGCTGAGGTTCAAATTTCAGCCCTACCTCTTGTTCACTATGTGACCTTGGCTAAGTTACTTTAATTGTTTTTAGCCTCAATTTTCTTAGCCCTGAAATAATCCCTCAAAGTTGTTTTGGATTAAATTGGATTAAATGAGGTACTATAGGTAGACGTGGCTGACATTTGGTACTCTCAACTCTTAGTAGCAACTATTATTAAACAAACAATAATCCGTGAATGGAAATGAGAACAACACGCTTTGGGCTCAGTAAAAAGAACCCTTTCTGGCTGGAGTAACCTGAAGAGGAAATGAGCTGGCCCTGGAGATGACGAGGGCCCCAGTCAGCGGAGCCGAGCGAGCACGGGCTGGACTGGGGGGGGCTCAGGCACTGCGTGAGAGGCTGACACTGAAAACCGTAAGGGCTCCGCTCAGGGATCCGCACCGTGTGGTAGGGAGTTAGAGGAGCAGGTGGACCTGCTTCCTGCTCTCAGGGACCAGGCAGAGGAGTGAGAGGTTGGCTGCTGTGGTCGAGACTGTACTCTGAGGCTCCTCCAAGAACAGGGAGTCCTGGGAGGCTGCCTGAAGGAGGTCTGGAAGGACGGGTATGGTTCTGATGGGCGGGAGGCCCTTGCAGGCCTGGGAAGGGCTTGGTGCTTAAGGGGCGTGAGACCCTGGGACACTAGTCCTGAAGTCAGCCCCAAGGCGGCCTCCACATTCTGGTTACCCCAGGGGGCGGGTGTACAGTGGAAGGGGTAACGAGGTAACTGGTAGCTCCCTGTCCCCCCCACTCACAGCCTCCCCTGGAGGAGGAGCCAGGGCTACTCCCAGTGGCAAAGAGCAGGGGCCTATAAGGAGCGGAACTGGGGAAAGAAAGGCTTCTTATGCCCAGTGCATTTGGGGGCGTCCGGGGGTCGGAGGAACAGTGGAGTCTTTGTCCCCAGCCGCCGGGAATCTGGCCGAGGAGCCAGCCCTGGGTCTGGCTGGGCTCTCACAGGCAGGTCCTCTTTGAAGTGACCCTTTCAAAGCTCAGCCTGTATCCCTGGGTGGAGAGACAGCTTGGGGCGGGGTGTCAGGATGACTGAGACCTGCAAGCCAAGGATGGACGCAGATCCAGTGCCTCTGGGCGGGCAGGCTGGCAGGAGGTGTGTGGGCTGGAGGAATGTGGCCAGGCTGGGGGCACATGTGGGAGCCATGTGGGAGGACAACCGCTCAAGGCTCTTGGAGTCCAAGTGGGGGTGAGTACAGGCAACGACAGAGTTCATTTCGGCCCTGTGCCTGGCTCCCGTCATTCCCAGCTTGATTTCCGTCTGATCCTGGGCTCCTAAAGCCGCAGCTCCTTGCTGCTTTTTATTCCTCAAAGGGTGTGGAAAGCTCCTTGGAGGGAATCTGGGATGGGTGTGGGACTCAGAGCCCTCCGTGGGAGGGCAGGGCGGGGATCTGGGCCATCAGAGCTTTACCTGCTCCTGAGTGCCCCCGAAAGGCCGAAAGGGGAGGCTAAAGTGGAGACCCCCACCCTCTACCACAGAGTGCCCCTCCTTCTCAGCATGAAGGAAGATCTGTATTGTTCTTCAAAAGAGAGAGAGGGAGGGAGGAGAGAAGCGCCCTGAGCAAGAACATCTTTAAAAATTTTAGCTGGAGGGCTATTAGAGGGCACCCCTCTGCCCCTGCCTCTCCATTTGACTTGTGAGGATACTGAGGCCTAGGGAAAGGACGAAGACAAGGAGACAGAGGCAGAGGGCAAGGGAAAGGCTAAAGTGGGAGGAAGAGGCAGGATGGAAGCCAGGTGAGATGGGAGCGCAGGTGGCTGAGTTATAATCAGAGGGCAGTGAAGAGCCTCTGGTCTCCTCTGCTGACCCGCTGTGATTCCATGAAAGGAGGAAGGGGAAGTCAGTTTCTTTTAGGGCTTTTTGTCTGTTTGTTTGTTTGTGGATTGAGCAGTGGACCGTGGAGCCTTGGGCAGCCCAGGTGAGAACCCCACCCTGATACTGTTTTCTAGATCATGCCCGCACACCCCAATCCCTTGGTGGCATCGTGACATTCTCTGTACTTGGGAAGATTCTTCTAAATCTCCCCTACCTTGTCACAGGGTGTGACCCTTGGTTTCTTTTCAAGAGAGAGGGAGGGGGGAGTTGAGGGCCCAAGGTCATGTTGGGGGGCTGCAGGCGACTCTGGTATTCCCCTATATCGTGCACTGGCATCTGCAGAGCTGAGCCCTCATTAGCTGTAATGAAGCCTTGGCGCTGTGCACCACCTCTGCCCTGCAGCACCTGGTGGAAGGGAGGGGGCAGCTGAGATTGAGCCCAGAGCCCAGGACGGGGGTGGGATGCCTGTCAGAGGGGAGAGTGGGAGTCAGGAAATGGTGGCCATGCAACAAGGTTGGGGCTGCCGACAGGACAGAGAGAGACACACATCCCTCTTTCCTTCCCTGCTGGGACTTTTCCTTGTCCAGTGGCCCCAGAGGGGTAGGTCCCACGGTGCTAGGGAAAGTGTTATCTGAGAGACTGGGGCACTGAGGACATTCCCAGGCCTGGCTTGCCCAGGGTGTTGTCTTGCTCTCTCCCTAATTTCAGCCTGGAGAAGGAGAAGGACCTGACTCCAGAAACTGGAGGTTCCCTGCCTGGGAAAATCAGGCAGCAGCCAGATAGCTCTTAACGCCGACTGGCCTTTGTTCACTTGGTGATCATTCCCATGTGCCCCCTCGTTTCCTGTGTTTCGGGCTCTCTCTACGGCTCTTGGGACCTGGATAAAAAGGACACAATCCTGCCCTCCGGGGGCTTCTTGTCTGTTTTTCCGACCACCCAACAGCTCCACTAAGGTTTTATAACCATGGGTTCTGAGATTTGCATCTGCTGTCTGCCAGTCCAGAACACCCCTTGACATTCTCCGCCAAAAATATTAACATAAAAATGATCTGGCATAACTGGGGAGACAGACCTGAAGCAGACTATTAATGAGTATCTTCACTGTGATATCATTTGAGTGTGAATGTAGCCACAAAAGTGGTAACAGCAATTTAAAGATGGAAACAGTGTTACAGTGTTGCTGGGTAGTATTGCTGTAGGGATTGGTTAAAAACTGGCTGGTGATGTGATCAATTGCCTTTCTCTCATTTCCTGTTTCCAAACCTGCCATTGAGGATTCTTTTTCTTTTTTTAAAAAGATTTTATTTATTTTTATTTAGAGAGAGGGGAGGGGAGGGAGAAAGAGAGGGAGAGAAACATTGATGTGTGAGAGAGACATTGATTGGTTGCATGCCCCCAACTGGGGACCTGACCCACAACCCAGGCATGTGTCCTGCCTGGGAATCGAACCAGCAACCTTCCAGTTTGCAGGCTGGCACTCAATCAGTTGCCCACACCATCCAGGGCAATTGAGGATTCTTTAGTGAAACTTTGCTTGATGAATTTTCAAGGGCCATAACGAAGTGGTTGTATATTTAATGATACAAGAACTGAGACCCCGAGAGGGTAAATAACTTCACCAAAGGCGATCCCGCATCTGAATTTAAATCTGAGTCTTTCTGAATCCTGAGCCTATCCTGTGTCACTGCTACCTTCCCTGACAAAGAAGAGCCTGGGAGAGCACCCTCCCACCCTGGCACTCACCCCTGCCCCCAGCCGAGCCTTGAAATCCCCATGGGGGTCTCCATAATGAAGGAGGGGTGCAGGACGCAGATGCACGGCCTCATTCTGCTTCTCTGTGACTCTGCTGTGCACAGGGTTCTCCTTGTGCTTTCCCAGAGCTTGGGTTTGCCCTCGGGTGGTGTGGAGCATCTTGGGGCTCCATCAACAAACACAGATTGAGCCCCTACTTTTTCTAAAGATGCTCCAGCTCTGAGGGAAAGAAGGCTTTACTGAGGAGATGAGGCGGGCCCAGGCTTGAAAGATGTCTGCTGGGACAACAAAGGCATGGTGGGCATAGAAGGAAGAGATGGGCATTCCAGACCCAGTGTGACTCGCTCCCATAGATACTGTGACGCCCTGGAAGGGTGGCTGGCAGTGGAGGCAGCAGACCAGATGATGAGGGTTGAAACTGGAGTTGGGGATGGAGAGGACAGGATAGAAGCTCCTGCCATCTTCGCCTCTCCAGAAACATGCCACACCATCTCTTCCCCTTCTCTGTGTAGCCTTCCCTGCCTTCTCAAACTCCTATTCATCCTTCAATGCCCAGTTCAAATATCCTTCTCTGTAAAGTACTGCCCTCCCTGCCACCCAATGTCCTCAAATATATGGGGACTTCCTCTCTGGGCACTAGGCCTTATGCCCTGTGAGCATAGAGCCTTTGTCTCGTTCACTGTTCAGTCTCCAGCTTCTAGCCCAAGCCCTGGTGACTGACTTTGTTGACTAATGAACTATACGCTCCCATAGCACTTGGCACTGCATATGAGAACCACATAATAATAACAATAGGAATATTGGTTGCAGCTAACATTTGTTGAGTATTTCAGTGCCAGACGCTGCTGTGCTGAGCACTTTACACAAACTCTTTTTAATCTGCACAAGAACCCCATGAGGAATAGATGATCTGTTTTATAAATGCAGAAACAGAAGCTCAGAGACGTTAATAACTAGTCCAAAGACACACAGTTAGTAAGTGGGACCAAGCTGGGATCCAAACCCCAAAATCCTCTGAATCCTGTTTCAGAACTTTTAAACACTGTGCCCCTTTATTTGTTGCATGTCCATCTCTTTATTAAGTCAGGACTGTTTTATTCATTTTAAAAAATCCCTTATGGACTACCAAACTAAGATTTGTTAAGCGTCTCCGAGGCTCCAGGCACTTAACACTGAGCCCTCTCTAGGACACAGTTTACAGTTCAGGAGACCGAAGCTGGCAGAGGGAAGAGGCTTGACTGGGGTCTCACAGCCAAGGCCTGAACTTAGGTCTCTTTGACTCCTCTTCCCCACTGTCACTGGGCCCAGCCCAGTTGCCAGGCCCTCGGTGACACCCAGCCAGTAGTCCTGGAATGAAAGAAAAAAGGGGCTCTGAGGTTAACTGACTTGCTTGAGGGCATGCAAAGGGCAGGAGTGGGCTGGGGACTGGGTCTTCGGTCGCTAGCCCAGTGTGCTCCCCACTGTGGTCACTGATGAGGAAAGGCGGTCCAGAGGCAGGGCAGGGGCGGGCCAGTGCAGTTTCCCAAGTGCCCAACTGTCAGGCCTGCGGACTCCAAGCAGGAGAGGTTGACCTGGCTCTGGGGGGAGCAGGGACAGTGTCTGAAGGTCATAGCCTTGCAGAGCCTTGAGAGAAGAGGGTGAGAGGCCTCCAGTGCACAATATCAGTGGAATTTGAGTCACAGGGTGATTCCAAACTTGGGAACCGCAGCCGCCAGGGAAGTGGGTGAGGTCTGGGGCCCAGCTCAGGGCTGGCGCTCAGTGACTGGTTTAGGGCCTATTGGGTGCAAGTTCCCAGACCCGCTGAGACCCGCCAATCAGATACGCCCGCTGCTCTCTATTTGCATGACCACGCCCCTTTGCTCTAGCCACTCAGGCTCCGCCCCAAAGCGTGCTTCTTGGGCCTCCGCCCCTTTTCTGGCCCCCTGCGCAGGCCTGGCGTGGGAGGGTTGGGGTGGGGGGCTGCAATGCAGGAAAGGGCCGACCTGGGCTGCCAGCCTGGCCGCACTATTCATAGCTCAGGGGCTGGCGTAGTTCGCATACTTGGCGTTTCTCACGTCTGGCTGGCCCAAAGCTGTCACCCCATTGGCGCTCCTCCCTCTCTCCTCTCCTCTCCCCTTATCCCCTTCCTCCCACTGCCTTCCCCCAACCTTCATCCTTTCAGCCAATCTTCTTGACATTTTGAGGTGGCCGAACCCGCAAGAGGAAACAGGCTGAGAGAAGAGGCGTGCCTTTGGGCTGGGCCTCCAGGGAGAAACTGGTAGTAAGAAGGCGTGTAGGTAATGCGGTGGCCAGGCGCCTGGGCTCTGTGCTCTGTCAGCAGACAGACCTGGACTTGAATCAGAGATGCCACTAGCTCTGAGAACCTAGCAAGTTCCTTAACCCACAGTCCGGGAAGCTTTTCAGAAGCAGTCAAGCTGAGACCCGGAGGATAGGGGATCAGCTAAAAGAAGATGAGGGATGGGGAGAGACAAATGTTATATTCCAGGGAGAGGGATCTGGGGATGTGGTAGGCCAACCCTGAGTGGACAAGGGCTTGAACAGCTGGAGTGAGGGGCAGAGGACACTGCAAAGGGGACTAAAGCAGTTTCCCTTTTCTCTCTACCTCTTACACCCTTATTCCAGCACCCCCACTTTCTGGATCTGGTTCCCACAGAGGAAGGGGTGGGATGCAAAAAGATAAAGATCTGAAGCAGCACCTACTCCAGGTAGACACCACCCCCCCGCCAGGAGTGAGAAAAGAGTCATTCCTTCACGTTCAGAAGTGGTATGCCCAGCACCTACCTTGTAACCGGAGCTGGGGATCTGACAGCCAGCAAAGCAGAAGATCCCTGCCTTCCAGAGCTCACAGTTCTGGGGGTGGGGGAAGGAGGGGTTTGTTGGTCAAAATAACCTCAGAAGTGCATAAACACTAACTCATGAGTGCTGTGAGAAGGGTGCAAAGCAACCTGACCCGGTCTGGGGCCCAGAGGAGGTATCTTTGGGGCAGTGGCATTTTTTTCCCCTGGGAACTATAGGGTGAGTAGGAGTTAATGAGGGTGTGGGTTGGTAAGGTAGGGAGGGAGCTGGGGAAGAGAAAACAGCATTCCAGAAACAGCATGTGCAAAGGACCTGAGGCGGGAAGGTTGCCTGGTCCTCAAAGAAACTGGAAGGAGGCCAGGGTAGTTGGAGCACAGAGGGAGGGGGTGTGGTGGGCATGGAGCCTGGAGGCATGTCCCACACTGTCTGGGGGTTATAATATTAAAACAATTAGTCCGAACTGCCAGGGACCAGAGGAGTGACGGCAGCTTGGAGCAGAGGAGGTGTGGACATGGTGAAGTGGACAGACTCAGGAGACATGTGGAAAACAGAGTTCACTCTCGATGGGAGGAATGTAGGGCTGAGGCCATGACACCTCCCATGTATCAGTTCCCACAGTGCTTTCCCAGCAACTTTGTCAGGCTGCTATCCCCAGCTTCGTTTTGTAGCTAAAGAAATAAGAAAACTCGTGTGACCTTGAGGTCACATAGCCAGGAAAGGGCTAGGCACAGTACCCATGGCAAATGTGACCCTTTCTCCATATCAGCCTTCTGGATGCTGGGACAATGGTCTTTCTCACCAGTCTTCTATCCCCCACCCCTTAGTGCTCCTGTGGGTTAGCCCAGCATTTCCTACCTAGCACCAGATTGGGCGGGGGTGGGAGGGGAGGGGCCAAGGTGGTAAGTGTGAGTGTGTGTGTCACATTTATCCCAAGAGGCTGCTCGGCTCTTAAATGAGGCAATGCATATGCAGTGTGCCTGCATAGAGTAAGGGCTCAACAAATATTAATATGGGGCTAGGCAAACTGATGAGGGGTAAGACCTGGGGCCGAAGGCAATGCCATCTGTCCTTTTCTGACCACAGAGCCCAGCCCGGAAACCATCCTAGCTCCCTCATGGGCAGGAGCCAGGGGAGGTTGTTTGTCCCTGCAGAGCCACCATTCCCTCCACCCTTTCAGCTGCCTCTGGGGCATCATGGGCTGGATTAGGGAGAGGTTCAGCTCCTAGGTGGGGTGAAGATGACCTGGGCAGGTTGGGCAGGGCCTGGGTGAGGGGGTGGGTGGTTTCAGGGGTGGGGCTGAGAGCCTCTCTTCACAGGGAACCCCATGCACCCTGGGGAAGATTTTCGGAATCTGCTGAGGCCTGCCCTGGGAGGAGTTGTGGTCTCAGATTGACTAGGACTGCGCTCTCCCTTGGGAAGAAAAAAACCAAGAAAACAACAAAAAAAACCCCAGATAAACCAGTGGGTGCACCTGTTGTTTTTGCTCAAGTGGTCAGACAACAGGGAGAACTTCATAGAGAGAGCCACTCTCAGGGTTCTCCTCCAGCCTCCTCTAAAAGGAGCTTTCCAGTGTGGAGTCAAAGAATGGATATGATGATTTTGGAGAAGAGTCATTCTCCTGCCTCCAGGAATGACTGCCCTTGACATGATCTAAGAGCCTCTAGCCTCTCTGCAGTATTCCTAGACCAAAAGGCGAACCTTCCTAAAGCTCCGTAGTCACTCTGTCCTTCTGCAGGGGACCCTGCTCCCCGTAGGAGATGCGGAGGGTTAATCCTGAAGTGCACCTGGGGACTGAGGGGCCTGGAGAATGCAGTGGGGAGAGGCAGGGTAGAGGGATCGAGGGCACCCTGCCCACTCTGGGCCATGAGGGCTGTAAGTGTGCCAGATGTGGGCCAGCAGGGGGCCCTCCTGCACATGGGACCTGCCTGCATCTCTGACAAGACTGCATCCTTCAGTGTTTAGGCATGTTTTTCTTGGAGTGTGTGCATGAGAGAGCCTGAGAGAATAGGAACTTGCCTCTTTGTGCACACCCTTGTATGTGTATATGTTATGGGTGTTTCGTAGGCTTGGAATAGACATGTGTGCTGTGCGGGGTCAGACTTCGGGAGGCAGGAACCCCACACTTAGCCCAGCTTTTGCTAGTAAAACACTTCCGATGCCCGGACACCGTGGGATATGGCATCCCCTGAGTCCGTGCCTCCATCAGTTCAGCCTCTGATAGATGGCAGGCCCTCATCAATGCCAAGGGCCTACTGTGTCAAGGTTCAGGCTCGCTGGCAGCCTGAAAGCTCACCCTGTGCAGGGACTACTAGGGCCCCCAAAGATGACATCAGGGGGATCTAAGAAGGCACAATGGAGAGAGGTGGGGGGGAAAGGTCCCCCAGGCAGAAGGTGCCCAGCTGCCCTGGACAATCTGTGGGCAGGGCCTGTCTCTGGGCCCCAGAGGAAGACCTACCTGTTCATTTGTTCCACCTTCTTTCAACAGCATTTGAATTCTAATCTTGCCATTTTTTTTTATTGTGGTAAAATCTACATAACACGAAATGTACTGTTTAAAAAAAATTTTTAAATCTTCACCCAAGGACAGTGTTTCATTGCTTTCAGAGAAAGAGAAAGACAAAGGGAGAGAGAGAAATATCGATGCAAGAGAGAAGCATCAATTGGTTGCCTCTCATATGTGCCTGGACCAGGGATCAAACCTGCAGCCTTTCAGTTATGGGACGATGCTCCAGCCAATTGAGCCATACTGGCCAGGACAAAATGTACTGTTTTTTTAAGTGTCATCACATAAAGTCACATTGTGGTGGGACCGTCACCACCATCCATCTCCAGAACTTTTTAATCTTCCCAAACTGAAACTCTATGCCCATTAAACAATCACTTACATTTTCCAGTGCCCCAGCCCTTGGCAACCACCATTCTATTTTTTTATCTCTATGAATCTAGTTATCTCACTTAAGTAGAATTGTACAATATTTACCCTTTTGTGTCTGGCTTATTTCACTTAGCGTAATGTCCTCAAGTTTCACCTGTGTTATAGCATGTGTCAGAATTTCCTTCCTTTTTAAAACTGAGTAAAATTCGATTGTATGTGTACACTACATTTTGTGTACCCACTCATCTGGCGATGGGCATTTGGGTTGTGTCTGCCTTTTGGCTCATGAATAATGCTACTGTGAACATGGGCGTACACATATCTTTTTGATTCCCTGCTTTCACATCGTTCGGGTACAGAGCCAGAAGGGGAATGGTTACATTTAATTTTTTGAGTACCCACCGTACTGTTTTTCATAGCAATGGCGTTATTTTTGTGCTCCCACCAGCAATGCACAAGGGATCCAATTGCTCCACATTCTCGCCATTCACAAATAATCGTTGAGAGCTTACTATGTACAAAGCACTCTAGTAGCACAAATCTATTCCTGAAAATTCAGTAGCTGTTTTCCTTATGAAGCTCTCAGTCTGATGGGGGAGACTCAGATCATGCCCTTGAGCAGTCTCCGATCTAAGGGTAAAGGCACAGGCTATCACCTCTGGGAGACCCTGGATTGATACGGGGCAAAGCCAAACAGCCCTGGCTGGTGTGGCTCAGTGGATTGAGCACTGGCCTACAAACCAAAGGGTCACTGGTTCGATTCCCAGTCAGGGCACATGCCTGGGTTGTGGGCCAGGTCCCCAGTAGGGGGTGCTCAAGAGGCAGCCACACAGCGATGTTTCTCTCCCTCTCTTTCTCAGTCCTTTCCCCGCTCTCTAAAAATAAATAAATAAATCTTTAAAAAACAAACAAACAGAAAATGAACCCTGCTGTCAGAGAGCTCCCATTCTGAAGGAGGAGGCATAGGCCCTTCCTTTTGGGGAGTCCCAGACAGGGCCAGAGACCAGAATGGATACATGGAAGGCATGAAGCGAGACATCAAGGGGCTGCTGAGTGGAGTCAGTCAGGGGGTTGGAGAGGGCGTGTGGTGGACCCTGTCCCGCACTGGCGCGCAGTTGCCTAGGCAATGGCCCTGCTGTTTACTTTGTGGCTGGCTCCAGACTCACTCTTTTCTGCAAGTGCTCATTTCCCACCATGAGGAAAGATGTTCGTCTTTAGCCTCCCCTCCCTGGGGAGGTAACTGGCTCTCCTGCTGGGAAAGGTCCTGCCAGCCTGGCACTTTTGCCAAGTTCCTTGCCTGCTAGGAGCAGGTCCGATCCTGGGGTCTCACGTCTCCCATCCCTTCCCCACTCCCAAAGAACCTGCAAGACAAGGCTCTGGGCCTGTCCAAGTTCTACTATGGAAGTGGGGGGCTCCTGAAGAGTCCCCCCTTCTTGGGGGAAATTGGGGTGTGTAAGAGCCTGTAGGGGGCTAGCAGAGGGAGGTGGCGGTGATTCCCATGTAAATGGGTTTATCTGGCTCTGTGTAGACCTCCCTAAGTGTCTACACGTGTCACTGTGTTTTTGTGTGCGTGTGGCTGGGTTGTTTGCATGTCCCAATGTAAGTGTGGCTGGGCGTGTGAAAGTGTGAATATCGAAAAGACAATCAAAACAGCTTGCATTAACCGTGAGGGCATTATGTTAAGTGAAATAAGTCAGACAGAAAAAGACAAATACTGTATGATCTCACTTAGATGTGGAATCCTAACAAACAAACAAGCGAACGAACGAACAAAAAACCCAAACCCAAACCCCACCAAGCTCATAGAGGACAGATTGGTCATTGCCAGAGGTGAGGAAGGGGGGTTGAGGGGGCTGAGGGAGTGGATGAGGGATTGGAGTAGGAGATGTTGGGGGGTGGCCAAATGGATGAAGAGAGCCAAAAGGTACAAAGTTCCAGTTCCAAAAGAAGTCATGGGGATGTAATGTACAGCATGGTGACTACAGTTAATAATACAGTATTGCATATTTGAAATTGCTAAGAGAGTAGATCTTAAGACTTTTCATCACAACAACAAAATAAATTCTGTAACTATGGATGATGGCGGATGTCAACCAAATCATTGTGGTGATCATTTCGCAATGTACGAATCTTGAATTATTATGTTGTACATTTGAAACAAACATAGTGTTGTATGTTAATTATACTTCAATAAAAGATTTTTTTTAAAGGAAAAGAAAAAAGAACACCCAAAAAGCTTGCATTTATTGAATCCCTACTATGTGCCTAGGGCCTGCGCCAAGGACTTTCTTTAACTTAATTCTCCCAATAACCAATGAGGTGGAAATTGGTGCCATTCTTGTTTTCTTGGTGAGGACCCAAGGCTCAAAGAGATTAAATGGCCAGGCCTCACAGCCAGAAAGTGGTAGGGACTCGAGAGCCCATGTGCTCGCCCCTGGGCCAGGCTGCCACTGAAGAACTGGGGGTTTCTGTGCTACTTGGGATCATGTTGGTCCCTCCTTGCGATGACAGTGGGATTTCTGGCATTGCAAGTGCTTCCTCCTCCCCTCCCCCAGCCTTCCTTGGCTCTGGCCTTGTTTAAGGGTGGGAGAGGAGTGTTACAACCACCTCAACTCCGGGCAAGCTTGGCCCTGGACAGGGGGAAAGCATGAGTCTGGAGAGACTCCTGAACCGCACCCTACCCACGGGACCATACCAAGTGTGGGGTCCCCAGGCTCCCAGTGACTAGGGGTTATCTGCACATTGAGGGTGTTGGGGCAATGCAAGCTTGCTGGGCCGGCTCATCAGCTCGGCTTGTTGGGGCATGTCAGGACTGTACACAACTGGTGCTGGGAACCAGGCATCTGAATGGGGCAAAAGGGTGGAGGAGGACCGAGGGGGCAGCTGCCCTTGAATGAGGAGACTGGGGCAGGGGTCAGAGGCCCAGGCGGGGGCGGGTGAGATGCCTTGGGTATCGCATTGCCTGCATGCCTGGGATGGACAGGACTGGCGGTGGATGTGCTCAGTCTGGGGCTGAGGCCACGGGGTAGTTATAGGCCTGTGTCTGGTGGTGTGCAAGGGGTATGTGTGTGGGACCCGCTGAAGCTTCCTAAATGCCAGATCATTCTCTTGGGGTGGGGAGCCTACTTCTTGTGGTTTGGGGCCTACTTTCAGGGAGGAAAATCAGAAGAAGGAGAAGTAGGCGAGTTGACCCCGAGCCCCTCTCTCTCACTTCCTGAACCACTCGCCCTTCAAAGGTGTCGGTTTTCCTCCTAGTGACCCCAGACCCTGGGGCCCTAGGACGCTCTCCTCTTCCCCAGTTCCTGACTGTCAGGCTGGGCCCCCTGAAGTCTTCTGCTCCTCTCGCCTAGGCCACCCTCTTGTTTAAGGGCTCTGAACCCACCCTCAAACAGACTGTTCCCGCCCAGTGGGAGGAGGCCCGAACCCTGACAAGGGGTCCCCTAGATATGCGAGAGTTTCCTTTTGCCGGGTGAAGGCAGCCAGCTTGGGCTTGAATCTGGAACTCGGAGACCCCCTAAAGGTTTCAGGAGCTGGAGTGCTAATAGAACTCTAAGCGTCCTGAGGACAAGGTCTGCGCTTGTCTTATCCTCGAAGGTGGCCCAGGCCCTGGCACAGTACCTGGTCCACAGCAGGCACTCAAGGCATGGTCGTCGAAAGGATAAACAAGCGGGAAGTGGAAAAAAGATCTGATTCAGGCCTTAGAACCCTGGGATCTGGTCCCAGCTTAGTAAAAGTGAGGCTTTGTACCAGTCACGTGTCCTCTTTGAGCCTCAGTTTCTACATCTGAAAAATGGGTATACAAATAATCCCAGTTCTTAGGGTAAGGGTCAAATGAGATGAAGTGAAAGTGCCTTGAAGTAGTAAAGGATGATTATCTCATTTGGAGAGAAGAAAACTGGATGCCCTCCTCTTGCGGGTGCAGCTCCCAAGACCTGTCCCGAGGACCCTGGAAGATAAGGTTGAATGGATTTTGCAAGCTGGTCAAACCGGAGGATGATGGGAGGGACTGCTCAGCTGGGTAATTCCTGATCTGGGGGGGGGAAGCTGGGGAGGGTGCAGGGAAGGAGGACTCACACTAGACAGGAAGGCTTGGAATAGAATCTCAGCTACGCCTGGTATTTCCCAGCCCTTGGCCCCCTCCCCCACCACCCTCTGGGGCCCACCCCACATTCCTTTCCCAGAGGAAATGGGGGAGGGGGCTGAGAGGCTCCCCAGGCCTGGTGGATCATTTATTCAAACTATGTACAACCTTGAACTCTACTGTGTACACCCCCTTCCTGATATCTCTGTAGAAGCAGCTGGGGTTAAGGGGGAGGGGTGGGGAAGGTGTGGGTTTGTATTGGACCAGGCTGTTAGCTTCTTTGCTGGGTCTTGCTGCCCTTGCCCAGTTAGAGGGCAGGAAATAGACATCACCTATGGCTCATCACTTCCCAGGTATGTGCCGCCCTGACTACGGAACCCTCGGGGGTTGATCCAGACACACAGCAGCGCCTGTTGGCCATGAGAGGTTCCCTGGGGCATGAGTGGGGAGAGACACTCCATTTCCTGAGAACCAGGGACTGGACTTACAGCAAGGGGAAAGGAAGTTAGGTATCTGGAAGGACTTACAGACTGCTTGCTGGGAGAGCAGGCCAGACTCTGGATCGAGGACATCCCCGTGGCCACTGCCCTCTGCTTGGGGCCACAGAGCCTGACATGGCTGAGGACATCTTGGTGCTTCCGACAGGAGGGGACCGGCCCAGAATCTTTGGTTTTCTAGTGACTGAGGAACAGTGGAGGGTGCTGATGGAGATGTCATGAGTTCTGCTCCCTTGACCATGGTCCTTTCCCGCTCTGCTCCTAAGCTCTCCTGACTCAGCGCTGGTGGCAGCCTCCCTCTTCCCGTCTGGCTTCCGCCAGGGTGGGGGTGGGGGTCCAGCTCCTGCACAGGGGGCCCTGCAAGCAGCAAACAGGAAACAGGAGAACAAAACCGCTCCCTGGCCCCTACAGGCCTCACCCTTACCCTTCCTCCTCCCTTCCTTCTCCCTGCCTCACTCGGTGGTCCTCTGTTTCTCCTCCCTCTGCTGCCAGGACCCCTCTCCTCTCTGTGCCCCTCCATGTCACCCCCCTACCGCCCACAGGATTCACCATCGAGGCTGCCCTTCCTCGGATGGGATGAGGGAGCCAACTCTTCTGCTCAGTTCTCCCTTTGGGTGGCTGCCAGTAAGGCTCCCAACGCTAGGATTCCTGCCCCCTAACCTCTTAGATTTGGGAGCAGGGCTTGGCTGGAGCTGCCTTCCCCAGCCCAGCCCCAGCCTCCCTTCCCTGACTGCTGGCTAGAATTTGGGAATGAGATCCCAGGTTGGAGTGAGGGGCTCTGGGCTTGGAGTCCCATTGCTGCCATAACAAGCTGGGCGCTCTTGGACCTCAGTTTCCTCCTCTGAAAATTGGATGATGACAGTGGTCCCGGAGCACAGCAAGGAACTGTGGTGAGAGACACACTGCTTGTGAATCGTCGAGTGGGACAGAAATGGCGGTGACGATTACATACCTGCTAGCCAAGACCTCTGCCAGCCCCACCCGGGAAGCGGCCTGGGAAGGGAGAGAGCCAGGAAGGGGAGGAGAGCAGGGTCTGCCATCCACTTGGGCTTCCTGTCTGACTCACATGCTGCGAGTGGGGCGGGGGCCAGCCTGGAGCCCATTGTCAGCTTTGTGTTGGCCCCTCTGGGCAGAGTGAATGGGCAGTGGGTCCTGGGGAAGAGGGGCAGTGACACTTCCCCACAGGGATGGTGGGGACTCTGCCTGTAGCCTTAGGGTACATCTGGCGTGGGGTGTCATGAGAGTGAGCGTTGCTTTCTGTGCCAGGCAGTGTATGTGTGTGTGTGGAGTGGGTGTGTTGAGGGGCACGTGCATGTCATCTGCCTGCCATCGTGGGGGCTGCGTAGCTCGGTGGGGTATGTGTGGAGTGTATGGGTGGTTGTATGGGGAGTGCCTGGTGTGCTTTTAGGCCACAGCGGGTACGGTTGCAGATGTGTCTCTGTAGGATGCGTGGACCATGTATGTGTGGGAGGGGGTCCAAAGTGTGTGTGCATATGGAATGGAGTCCATACACAATGTGTGTGTGAGGGGAACAGTGTGTTTTCCTGTGGGGTATGTGGAAGAGGGAGAGTGAGTGAACAATGTGTGTGTGTGTGTGTGTGTGTGGCTATGAGGCTGTGGAAGTGTATGGATGTGTGTGTGCTGTATAGGTCTGTACTGGGTGTGTACCGTGTGTGTTTATGTGTATGCGTCTATGAGAGGGACATGTGTGCACATGTGAATGTGTGTTTCTCTGGGCGCAGGAAGCTGGGTGCGGTGTGTGCTGGTACGGTGTGAGTTTGTGTGTGGGTGGGAGAGTGAAAGGGCTGTATATGTGTGTGCCTGTGCAGGGGCGCTGTGTGTATGTGAGTGTGTGTGAGTGTATGAGTGTGTGTGAGTGTGTGGGCTGGGGCGGCCTGGGACAGGGGCCGCCCCGAAGGGGGAGGTGTTTGCTCTGCGCGACTCTCCGGCGTGTCCAGGCTCCGCGCCTTCAGCCGGGTGGAGCGGGAGGCGCGGAGACGCTCCAGCCGTCCTGCCGCCGTCCGCGCGGGCCGGCCGTCCCTTCGGGGCCCCCGGGCCCCGGGCCCGCAGCTCTGGGGGGCAGGCGGGGACCCCTGGGGCCCGTCTGCCGCCGGGAGGGCCGAGGACGCCGCCCGCGGGGCGCCGAGGAGTGGCTGTGGTCCCCCGCGCGGCGCGCCCCGCTCCGGAAGCCGGGCCCCCGGCTCGATGGGGCCTGGGCGGCGGGCAGGGCCAGGGGCCCCCGCCGGCGGCGGCACTGGTGGGCAGTGCTATGTGGCGCTTGGAGCGCGCCAGAGCCGGGGGCTGGCGCTGGGAGCGCGCCGTCGGTGTGGACTGCAGCGCCCCGGAGCCGCGCTGCCTCTGGCTGCCCTACTTCAGTCGGAGCGACCGCCACGCGCCCGGGTCGCGGTGGGCCAGGGTGAGCGCCGAGGGAGTGGGGGCCGGGGCGGAGGCCTGGGCAGGCCTCGCGGGGAGGTGGGGACGGGGCACTGGCCCACCAGCTCCCTGGAATCTTTGAGCTGTGTGTGCCCTGCATTCTGGGACCAATGCCCCCGAGTGGGGAGTGAGCGAGGAGCTGGAGAAATGCCTGTGAGAGTGGTAGGATTGTGGCTGAGAGCTTTTCCAGTGGTGGTGACAAACGCTAGTCTGGGTGAGGGCCTCCAGTGGGCTCAAGCCTCCTAGTTTATAGGCAGTGGAAGGGTAGAAGAGACCAGGGTTGTTTGAAGAGTTGCTGGGGCATCTAGGATCCTGGGGAGTTTGGGCTGGCAGGGACCTTGAGCCAGAGGCAGGCAGGAGTACCACTACTAAATGGAGGGGTGGGCACCACTCTGTCCTCCCTTTGGTAGTGGACCTGGGCACAGGGCACACAAGGGTTTTCTAGTGGGCAAAGGAGAGTGAGGCGGCAGAATGGGCCTCAGCAGGTAGTGCGTGTCCCGTGGGCGAGGACTAACAGGGCAGGAGTGGGGAGGTGGGGGACGGTGTTTCTGATGTCAGGGATCGACCAGGCTGGTCGGGCATGAGTCATAGTGGGCACCATGCCCAGCATGAACGTCGTGCTCTCTGCAGTGACCTCTTTATGCTCCTGGGGGGAGGAAAAGGACTCCTGGGTTCTAGTTCCTGGTGTTGTCAGCCCACCATGTGTCCAGTTGTGTCTAATTTGCAGCCCTGTGTGTGAGCGGCACCCCTTCCCAGTCTCATCGCCTTCCTAATTCTCATTGCTGGCTCCTTCTCTGTTTCTGCATCTGTCACCTTCCTCCCCATCAAGACGAGAGCAAGACCCAGGATTGTCCCAGGTCGCGTGGGGGGTGGCGGGGAGGAGAGGAAACAAGCATCTATAATGGCATAGAAGGACTGGGGCTAAACCTAAGGAAGAGAACGTCCTACAGTGGGACTGCCAGGGCCGGCTGTTGATGGGGGCTGTGGTGTCCCCACTTCAGGCAAGAGTGTAGTAGCTGTGGCAGGGGGGATTACCACACTGACATTCTCAAAAGCCTAGTTGGAAAGGGTGGAGGAAAGGGAAACTGGAAAGGAAGAAAAGGGAGAGACTGAGATAAGGTTGGGGGCGCCAGTAGTGCCTGGGTGAGGAGGGGACCTGCGAGAAGAAGGCATGCCTACTGCCCTGGGTTACAGGCAGGCCCCCCAGAGCATGGCACCCCCCACGCAGCTGGCAGCTCCAGGCAGGATGTGTACTGGGGGAGGAATGGGGGGCATGCGGGGACCTGTCTCAGCCACTTCTCGTCACTGGGGCAGCTGGTGGCTTAAACCTTAATCCAGGACACCAGCCAAACAATGGTCCCTGCAAACAGCTTCAGCTCTGAGCCTGGGCGGGGGGTGTGCAGGGGCGGCTGCCCACACTGGGGAGGAGCTGGCGCTTCTGGAAGGAGGGGGCAGCGGAGGGTCTCCTGAGGCCTTCTTTTCTCCCTGATCAGTTCATTGCCAGGTCAGCAGAGGTAGGAAATCAGAGGGATTTCAGAGCTCGGCGAAATTCCCAGAGAATTTTCTCCTCTGGGCTCCTCAGACCCCCACAGGACTGTGGCTCTAAGTGGGAGAGTCCACGCTATCACCACAGGTGGAAGGAACCAAGGGGCCATCGCTGGACCTCGTACCCCATGCCAGCATCCCAGCTAAGACCTTCTGGACTGTCCATGGGGGTTGTCCAGCTTTTGCTTGAACCCTCGCGAGGACAAAGAGCTCACAACCTCACCTGGTCAGTTTTCCACATGCACATGTTAGGGTGGTCACCTCCGCCCGGAGCCTCACTCAACCTCCTTGTATCTCCCACGTGGCTGTGTCCCCAGCAAGCCTGTCGCCTCTGTCATATTTTTCTTACTCATTCCAACCCCATGCAGAGTCCCTTAGCACAGTGCTGGGCATGGGCAGGTTTTCTTCCACCAGATATGTGAACAGCAGGCTGGACGGAAACATGATGGAGCTTCTTGTATCAGTACATTTGAGTGGCAAATTTGAGCTTTCTCCAGCTATTAGGGAAGTAAGGGGGACTTAAGAGTAAAGTGGGAGCTCCTCACCGCAGAACTGGTAACCTTCTTTCCTCTGCACCTAACCTCACCATTCTTTCCAGTGCCAAGGAGGAATGAAGGGGGTGAGGACTGTTTAGGGAGGGGATGAAGGAACTTCTTGACCTCTGAGGGGTTAGGTTAGGCTGCCCAAAGTGGGGGGAGGGGTTGAAGAGTCCCCAAGAGAGTCCTCCCTGCTTTTCACTAGGCATCCTGCCCTTGGCTCCCATCTTCTCCAATCTGCCCTCTGCCTACCAGTGATCACCTCTCTCTGACACTCTCCCGTCACTTACTTTCCCTCTCTGTGTCTGAGCAGGGAGCCCTCCCTCAGATACTGTCCATCCTCTTCTCCCTCTGGCCCCAGAAACAGTCTTGTATGTCCCCAAACCCTTGGCTTTAGACACCCTCTGCCATGTCATCCTGGGCAATTCCAAGTATCCCAGCAGGCCAGCTAGAGGGCAGCAAAATGTCCCCCCACCCCCACCAGGGTTCCCACTCAGTTACCGTGAACCAGCCAGGCCCCTGGGCTGGGCTTCTGAGCCTCAGGCAGTCCCTTCAGTTGTCTGATGTCCAGTCTGCTCCCTCATGACTCTTAGTCCCCCATTTGTCCCAGCTGCTGCCCCTCGAGGGTGTGTGTGTGGGCCAGTCTGCCTGTGCATACGTATGTCTGTATGTGTGGCACATGCTGTGTGTGTGGCCGATTATGTGCCACTGTGTGCGCACATGTCTGCATGTCCACATGAGAGTGCATGTGTGAACCCATCTGTGCGTGTGCACTTTGCACATGAGTGTGCCCGTCTGGGTGTTGTGGTGAGTTCTGTGTGCATGAGTGCGTGTGGATGTGTCTGCATCTGTATACGCGTGTGTCTGTCTGCGTGCGTGGGATTGCGCAGCGGCTGAGATGAGCTCGGATGGCAGCAGGCGCTGCGTGTCCGGTGCCCGGTGCCTGGTAGGTGCTCCATGAATATTTGGTGAACTGAACCGAACCAACACCTGGCTCATTGCGTTATTTCCTTGGAGGCAAAGGTGTCACGAGGGAATTGAAGGGAAAAAAAGGAGGAAGAAACTTTTGGGCTGATGAGGGTGAGAGAGGAAGGAAGGGCTGCGGAGGAGGTCAGGGGCAGAGGAGGGTGCCTGGAACCCCATGGACCCCGTCCAGCCGCCCTCAGGTCCTCTGGGCGGCAGGAGGTAGTGTGCAGACTCAGGACTGTGGGCCACATGGCCTCTCAGCAGTCTTCCTGTGCTTACTCTGCAGCTGCCACTGGGCCCGAGAGATGGGTGCTCTCCTGGGCGCCCCCTCCCCTGGCAGGGGACCCGGACGCTGCTGCTGCACAAAAGTCTCCAGGACGGCTTCGGCTTCACCCTGCGCCACTTCATCGTGTACCCACCCGAGTCCGCCGTGCACTGCAGCCTGAAGGTACGCCCAGCTCACCCACTGCCCTGGTCCGTCCTGAGGAAGCCTCGGTGTGGGAGAGGAGATTGCTCTGTGCTGTCCCCTTCCTCGCAGTCCTTTTTCTGTGGCCTGGGTCGTTTCCATCTTCTCAGATGAAGGGGAGGGGAGGCTGGTTCAGTACAGGAAACCCGGAGGTGGGGGAGCCAGGATGCCCGCTCACACCTGAGACTCTTGGTCCCTGGAAGGTGAACAGCCTGCTCGGAGAGATGCAGTCCTGGGACCCCCTGTCCACTGGCCGCTTCTGAGCTGGGTTTGTTGCTCTGTCTCAGCCTGAGCTCTCAGTGAGTCTGTCCTAACACATCTCTGGAGCCCCTCCCAGAGCACCCCAGGCCTGTGCCGACCTCAGCTCTGAGTGCCGGAAAGAACCCTGGGCTGGGATGAAGGAGATCTGGGTTCTAGCCCTGGTACAACCCCTAACTCACTGTGGATCTCTGGGCTTCATTTTTCCTGCTGTAACCAGAGGGCATTTTTCTACTTGACCCCTAAGGGCCCTTCTAGTCCTCTTACAAATGTCAAGTCCTCTGAGTCCAGGAACCAGGGCTGCTCAGCCCATCCCACAGTGTCACCTTGGGAAGAGAGGCCCCTGAGAGTGAAGCAGGTATGTAGGAAGGAAGACATAAGGGCCCCTGGGCAAGAACCAGGGCTCCCCAGGAGAGCCCTGCCTCCTTCCCCAAGTCTCTCCCAGGAGGGGAGGAGAAAGATTTATTTTGGAATCAGTGAGCCTGTTTCCCCCACTCCCCAAGGGCTGAGACCAGCCTGCACAGCTGTTGGGGGCTCTCCCTTGGCGAACTTGGCCCCACTTGCCAGAGAACCGAGGCACTGGATTTCGCTGCCTGTGTTTGTGCACTTGCACGGCTCCTTGTGGGCACATGTGCACGCATGGTATGCTGGTCATATACACACGCTGGTGTCTGTAAATACACATCGCGTGGACATGGCTGCGCAACTCTCCTAGCCATGTCTGAATCGGTGGGGAGCAGGCTGCACGAGCTATTCTCACTGGCCTCAGCTATGCTCCTGAGTGTAAGTGGGGGCTAGTGGTGTGTGGGAGGCACACTGCACCACCCCCTGAAGCCCAAGGACACCAGCTCCTTGGTTCCCTGGAACCTTCAGTCCTTTCTTCCCTTTTTTTCCAGAATGCCCCTCCTCCCTGGCTCCTGCCAACTTCTCTCAGGGGTCCCTGCTGAGGGGTGACAAGGGCAAAAGCAGCCTGAGTGTTCTAGGCTGGGTGGTAGACCTGTCTCCGAGAGACCTGGCTCACACGGGTCATTGGCAGACCATAGGGCGGAGTAAGCCAGGGGCAGGCTCCAGTCCCTTTCCAGAACCTGCCCAGGACTGGGAGCCTGCAGGGAGCTCGGCCGCCTAAATGCATCTGTCTGCCTCTGGCACCTGCTCCCTGTGCTGTCAGCTCATATCGGCAGGCGTGCACCCCACATGGGAGGGCCAGGGCAGAGGGGCTCTCCAGCAGCGCCCAGAGGCCTTCCTGTCCCGGCTGGCGTGCCAGTGTCGTGGGTTCCAGCCGTGGCTCTGCGTGGAGTCTCTGAGCGGCCCCTGGACAAGTCGTCTGTAAAACGGGTGATCTGTGGAGGGGGTTAGACAAGATGACACCAAAGGTCTGATGCTACTCGAAAATGCCACACACTGCTGACCCATTATCCTGCTGGCCCGTTTTGTCTCTCTGACCTTCTCCTTTCCTTTCTATTTCCTCCCCAAATCCAGTGCCCTCCCCCCTCACCAGGATGATCCCAGAGGCCTCCCTAAGGGGCCCCTTTGACTCAATTTCTTAGCCCTGCACCCTGGATGCCAGAATCCTCTTCTCTAACTGGTAGTTTTACATCCACTCTCTCCCACTCAAGAACCGTCACTGGCTCCCTCCTTCTCTCATTTCAAACTTGACTGCTTTAGTCTGACTTCTGTGGCTTTCTGGTGTTGACGCTCTTTCTTCTTCACCTCAGCCGATTCACTCCTACATCTTTGCTTACTGCTGATACCAAGTGCCTGCACGCTCCACTCCCCTCACCCAGAAGGCCTTCTCCCGGACCTTACGATCCCCTCCCCCAGAGGGACACTAATCAGGCCTTCCCCTCCCACTCTCTGAGAACTGATAGCCACTGTTTGCGCTTGTCATGCCTGCTTATCTGTGTGTGTCTGGGTGCTCTCTGTGTGCGAGTATGTTTGGTTCGTGCTCCCCAAGGGAAGGGGTCACGGGCTCCCCGTTGGATTGGGGGCTTTCAGATGGCTGAGATGTTGATGTGGTGGGATCAGCATGAGAGAGAGCTCCTGTCATTGGGGAATCATGCCTGGGACTTGATGGCCCCATAGACACCCCTCCTGCCCCCTCCAGGCGCTGGGCTATTTGAAGAAGATAAGAGGGTAGGCCGTTGGGTGAGGGAGATTGAAGGGGCCCGCCCAGGTGGAGCCGGACCTCCCTCTGTGCTGCCGAGGGCTGGACTGAGGGCCAACGCCTGTCTCCCTGTTCCCCTGCAGGAGGAAGAGAATGGAGGCCGAGGAGGAGGTAAGGGGTGGAGAGAGGCGGGCCCGGGGCTGGGGCCGAGCTGGGACTGGTCCTCCGGCTTCTGTTTCTCTCCCTCTCCCCGGAGTCAGCCCGGGTGTCGCCGTGCCCCTCAGCCTCGCCTGCTGTCCCCGTCTTTGCTCTTGTCCGTGTCTGTGTGGCCACTTGGGACATCTGCTCACCCTCTCTCTGCCTTCCCTTTCTTTCCCCATAGCGGTCTCCCCCTGGGCCTTTCCATTTCACACTGGAGGTGGCACCCCAGGGAGCCCACGGGTTTCTGAGACCTGGCCCCGTGCCCTGGAGCTACGCCCAGCCTAGATCGAGGCACCCGCAGGGGCTGTGGGGCCTGGGGGCTGCTGGGGGGTGCGGCTGATCAAGGGCTGTCCTTGCAGATATGAGCCGACACCCCCTGGCTGTCACCCTTGCTCTTTCGAAGGATCCCACACTTGCACCCAGGCTCCCCAGGGTGTTCAAGGCAGACCTCCTTGGACAGGCAGCCTCCTTCCTTCTCTGCTCCTGGGGTTTCTGCTGGGAAGCCACAGGGGCACTCTCTTCCTGAGTCCCCATGGCAGGGGCTCGTGGCGGGGGAGGAGCCAGCGGACCTAGAACAGGCCCATTTCTCTGATGAAAATGGTACCTGAGGAGCATTGCCCTGATGTCAGAGGTTGGGGTGCTGGGTGCCTGTGAGCTTCAGGGCCTTTCTGCAGCTTCCCCGGTCTGTGGCTGTGGACTTTCTCTGTGCCTATGGGAGTGTCTCTCCCTGCTGGTGTATCTTGATACAGCCTCTTTTATGCTGCCTTTGCCTTTGCCTTGTGACGTGTGTGTGTGTGTGTGTGTGTGTGTGTGTCTGTCCCACTAGACAATGAGCTAAGAAGGGGAAGAGCCATGCCTCTCTGCCCATTCGGTCTGCGCTCTGGCACAGTGCTGGGGTGCGTGAGGAGCAACTCTGTGTCTGCGTAGGCTTTCGTGCTCCCAGGAGTGTGTCCTCCTGTCTGACCCTGGCATCTGTGCCGCTTTGAACGTGTGGGCCTCCCTCTGTTTGTGTCTGTGCGAGTGTGGTTATTCTCCGAGCGTGTGTCTTCTGTGTGTGTAGCTGGGCATGGGTGTGGCCTTCAGCAGGTCCCCCCCAGCTAACCTGGCTGATGCTCCCCAGGACCCTCCCCCCGGCACCGCCTGGAGCCCATGGATACCATATTTGTGAAGAATGTGAAGGATGAGGGCCCTGCCCATAGGGCGGGGCTTCGCACAGGTGAGCTGTCCCAGCTATCAAGCTCATTGCATGCCTCAGGGTCTCTTCCCCCTTGCCCTCTGGTTAGGATGGGATTCTTGGACCCAGGCGTTAGGGAGGCTGTTGTCACCTGCTGTCATCCATTCTGGGTACAGGGGCTCTCAGGTGGAGCCATTGACATACCTTGGCCCTGCCCCTCATCCTCAGGAGATCGGCTGGTGAAGGTGAATGGGGAGAGCGTCATTGGGAAGACCTACTCCCAGGTCATAGCTCTGATCCAGAACAGGTGAGCACCCCCTGCGTCTCCTCTCCCATAACAGCTCCTGCCCAGTCACTGAGTCCCCGCACACCCCACCCCCTTGGCCCTGGGGGTGCCCTGGCGACCGGGATCCCTGTTCTCCCAGACCCCTGTTGCCTCAGCCGGGCCTGACCCCCTGCCCTGTCTCTGTAGCGATGACGCCCTGGAACTCTCCATCGTGCCCAAGGATGAGGACATCCTCCAGCTGGTGAGTCCTGCCCTGCGCCCTGAGTGGAGGACCCCTGGAGCCCGGGGGGCAGGAGACAGCCTTTCTCCTTGGGCCTCCCTCCGGCGCCTGCCCCTCTGGGAAGTAGAGAAGAGAGTGGAGGGGGCAGCGCCAGCCTGGCATTACCCAATCGGGGATGCCAGGTCCATCCCTGGGCTGGGACTGGTTGTTGCTTCATTCAGGACTGCTCTGCGTCGGGGGAGGGGGAGGCACCAGCCTTGGCAGACAGGATTCCTGCCAGGGTGTCTGGAAGGAGGGTGACCCAGCGGGCCCTGCCAGACTGGCACATTCTTGTTGGCTCCCATGAGAAGCCTGTTACCCACACCTTCTCCCGGCCCCAAGTGAGTGTGTTTCCTGTGGTTGTGTCCACACACACAGCACACCCCACCCCACTGTTGTGTGCTCTAGTTCACACAACACACCATTCACTACTCAATACACAAGCAGAACACGCCAGATACACAGCCACGCAACAGAGCCCTTTAGCACTGCTTCATCCAGCATGCCGTACACTGTGGTACGTGAGACACGCACACCACGACCCGCCCAACACACCACCCCAGGCACATGCCACCACAGACACAACCTCTCAGTGCTGCACGCAGGCACCCACCACCACACGGACCCCCTCAAACACCACAATACACCACGAACTTCACAGCAGCACAACACACTCCTCAGTGTCTGTTCCCACAACAGAGCGCATGCACAGTGTATCACAACACATGTACTTGAGCTGTTCACTCCCACCACATGAGCCCTCACGGACATCACAGATGCTGTCTGTTGTCACAACAGGTATGCCCACAAGCATCACAGCGCCAGCCCAACACAGGTGCCAGCACTTACCAATATCACAGTGACCAAACCTTACACCACCATGATGGGCAGCCCAAACTCCCCACCCGCCGTGGGCACTTCAGCCCACTTAGCGCTCAGCATCGGGCACAGCGGAGACCATGGATGTTGCCTGCAGCGTATCCGGCACTCACATGTGTGCCCATTTACCCCGCACACTCCATGCACACGCGCACATGCTGTCTCTGTGGCCCCATCCCGGCCCTGACCCAGAGCCCAAGGCAGTTCTCTCTGTCCAGTGCCCGGTTTCCTGGTCTCATGGATCCCAGCCAGATGCCAGCTTACTTGCCCCCAAGGTCACTGCCCCCCAGGGGAGAGCTGAGTGCCAAGCCCAGGAGGCCCTGAGAGCCACTGTGCTGGCTTCTACCCTGGATGTGTTCTCATAATCACTGTAATCATAGTGCCATGCTGGCACCATGCCCCTCTGGGAACCTCCACCCCCTGACCTCGACTGTCCCCTTGCCCTTCCTGGCGAGGGGGAGGCAAGGATGAGGGCCCAGAGAGGTGCATGGCTCCCCCCAAGTCTCAGAGGCCGTGCCCGTGCCCCCCAGGCTGCGGCTAGGCAGGCTATGGGATGGGGTAACGGGGCAGGACCTAGGGCTTCTCCCACTCCCGCTTCAGCTGGAGGGGGCCAAGAAACGGGGAGGGAGGCAGCCCGGAACTCTGCGCCCCAGGCTGGAGTGGGGGCAGGCCCAGATGTCAGCATCTGGGGGCCTCCGCCGGCACCCCCATCCCTGCCGGCTGGAGGGTGGGGCCCAGGCATTCCTGTGGTTGGGAGCCAAGGCTGGAGGCCAATGGGGCCGCGGCAGCCGCTGACGCCACCGCCGACGCTGCGAGGGCCCTCCACACCCATCCTTCCCTCCCTCCTCCTCCCGCCAGCCAAAAGAGACCAGTGGGGGCTGAAGGCAGCCTCAGGGAGGGCAGGCAGGGGGTGGGGGGCCACGGAGGCCGGGGCTGGCGCAGTGGTCAGAGGGGCTTAGCGGGGTGGGGGAGGGTGGCGGCCGGCGGGATGCTGCGGCCACTGGTGTGATTGCGGGGAGGCCGCGAGCCGGCAGGATGGCAGGAAGGAGAGGTATGTGTGTCCCTGGCCGGGCTGTGTTAGTCCGAAGGGGGCTGAGTGTGCGGGGGTGTGGTTTAGCTCATTTTCATCACATGATGCGTGTGCCTGGGACTGGAGGTGTAGTTATTTGTGTGTGTGTGTCTCATTGTGTTTCGCTCTGTATGTGTGAGTGTATCTCTGGGTGTGTATTTTCCTGTATCGCCTGTGGTGTGTGTGTGTGCGTGTGCGTGTGTGCGTGTGCGCGCTTGGGTTCACCCTCGCACCCTTTGACACTTCACCCTGACACAGACCCCCAGGCAGCCCGTCAAGGGCCAGGCTGAGGCAGGGCCGTAAGGCCGCCGTCCCTGGGGGCTGCCTCCTTTTTTGGCTGGCCTGGGCACTGGCCCTGTCACTCCTCAGCAATGCAGCGTCAGCCTCAGCTCCCAGAGCCAAATTCCAGGCTTCGGGTGGCAGACGGTGGCCCAAGGCCCCTCCGCCAGCCTGGCCCCTCCCCCAACCTGACCCCGGGGGAGCAGGAGGTGAGCTAGTTCCTCCTCACCCCAGGGACCCAAGAGCCAGGCCCCCACTCCCCATCCAGGGAATGGTGGGACAGCGGGGCATTCCAGCCCCTCCCCTCAGCCCCCCGTAGACACACCCGTTACCCGGCTTCCTTCTCTGTCATCTGCCACCACGACTGGTCTCTGGTGGGATTTCCCGGCTCTACCTAGGGGCTGTGGGCACTGCTGGACAGAGGGAGGCAGAGAGGCAGCCGAGGCCAGCATGGGGGGAGGACCCCAGGAAACAGATGTTGGAATGTTTGTGGCTAAAGGCAGTCCTTGTCATAAGTCTTAGAGAAATCCTGGCTCCTTCTCCAGTATGTGTGTGTATTTGTGTGTGTGTGTGTGTGTGTGTGTGTGTGAGAGAGAGAGAGAGAGAGAGAGAGAGAGAGAGAGAGACACTCTCAAAGACCTCTTATTTCTGTCCCTTGCCCCACTCTCTTCGGAGCATGCCCTCCTACTGCCACCTACTCAGGACTCCCCCTGCTTGGTCCTCTCCTTTCAATTCCCTTGTCCGTCACCCTGAACTCCTGGGGCTGCTGTAGCCCTGCCCTGTGGGACCTGTCCAGCCCTGCCCACCTGCCTCTGTCCCCTGCCAGGCCTACTCCCAGGACGCCTACCTGAAGGGGAACCAGCCGTATTCTGGAGAGGCCCGGAGCATCCCAGAGCCGCCCCCAATCTGCTACCCTCGAAAGACCTATGCCCCGCCAGCCCGGGTCTCCACCTGGGCCACTATGGTGCCTGAACCCCTCTCGGCACTGCCCAGTGACCCCCGGAGTCCTGCTGCCTGGAGTGACCCGGGAACCCGCATCCCACCTGCTGCCCGCGCCCATTTGGACAGCCCTTCCTTGGGGATGAGCCAGCCCCGCCCTGGCCCTGGTGCCTTCCCCCGCCTCCCTTCAGAGCCCCGGACACCCCGTGCCTTCCCGGAGCCTGGCAGCCGGGCGCCCCCCAGCAGACTGGAGTGCCAGCAAGCCTTGTCACACTGGCTGTCGAACCAGGTACCCCGCCGTGCGGGGGAGAGACGGTGCCCCGCCATGCCCCCTCGGGCCCGCAGTGCCTCCCAGGACCGGTTGGAGGACATGACTACCCACCACCCATGGCCCTGCTCCACCTCCCAGGGTGCCTTGAGCCAGCTGGGCCAGGAGGGCTGGCACCGAGCTCGCTCAGACGACTACCTGAGCCGGACCACCCACTCGGCAGAGGCACTGGGGCCAGGGGCGCTGGTGTCACCCCACTTCGAGCGCTGTGGCTGGGCTTCCCAGCACCCATCTGCCCGCACTCCTGCCTGCCCATCCAGGGACCTACCCGGACCCCAGGCCCCACCCCCGCCTGGTCTGCAGGGCCTGGATGACATGGGGTACATTGGGTACCGGAGCTACAGCCCGTCATTCCAGCGCCGGACTGGCCTCCTGCATGCACTCTCCTACCGGGACTCACCCTTTGGGGGGCTTCCCACCTTCAACTTGGCCCAGTCCTCTGCACCGTTCCTACCAGAGGCCTCCGAACCACCCAGGGTTGTACAGCCAGAACCCAGCTCCCGGGTCCTGGAGCCTCCCACTGAGGATCGTCGAGACGAGGTGGTCCTGAGGCAGAAGCCTCCGACAGGCCGCAAGGGCCAGCTGCTCCCTGCAAAACAGATGAACCGTGGGTTTGGTGACGAGTCCTCAGACCCAGAGACCAGTGGGCGAGGGGAACGCCTGGGCAGGAAGATGGCCCCTTTGGCCACTACAGAAGACTCTCTGGCTTCCATCCCCTTCATTGGTGAGTGATAGTGCAGGAGGCTGTCTTGTGAGACTTGGTTGTGCCCTGTTGTACCCCACCTGCCTGTCACCATGGGCAAAGCTTTGGGTTGGTTGCTGATGAGGTCAGGCTGTTTCTCTCTCCATCCATCCGTCCATCCATTTTCCTTTCTTTTCTTTCCTCCTCCCTTCCTTTGTTCATTTCTTTCTCTTTTCTTTCCATTCTTCTACCAGTCTTTCACCCTTCTTTTCATCCTTCTATCCTCCTTTTGTTCCTTTCACTCTCTGTTCTTCCAATCCACCCTCCAACCTTCCATCCATCCAGCAAGTATTTGCGTCCGGCACTGTGCCAGGCTCCGTGCTCCCCCGGAGTGTATGGTCCAGCAGAGGGATGTATGGCCAGACAAGAGCAATCCAGCGGGGTGGGTGTGTGATGGGAGTACAGGGAACTCTAGGAGACAGAGGAGGACCACATAGCCTAGACCCGGGCCTGGTGGCCAAGGAGAGAACCTTGGAGGAAGGAGATTTTGACTAATCTTTGAAGGACGAGAAGGAGTTAGGTAGGGGGAGAAAGTTCAGGGAGAGAGACTAGAACATGCAAGGACTGAAGTGACAGTGGCAGAGGCCCTTCCAGGTCATCAGGGTGGATCTGGAGGGGGCTTGTCAGACTCTGGGGAGTTCATACTTGACCCTGAGAGCAGAGGAAATACTGAAAGCTCGCTGCCTCTAGCACAGATGTTGCGTAAGGGAAAGGCAAGAGAGTGGGGAAGCCGAGTGATTCCCAACTTTCTTGCCTTGCTGGAGGGGATGCCTCACCTCCATTTGGAAAAGAGAGGGAGTAGGGCAGGGAAAGCTTTAGGGTTTGCTGAATACGAGGCACCCACGAGGGAGCGGGCTGGGCTGGGCTGGGCTGGGCCTGGGGGCTTGGGCGAAAGACCAGATGAAAAGCCATGGGACTAGGAGCCAGGAGCTGAGACATGGTAATGGAGCCAAGGCCGGCGAGCTCACTGTAGTGTAGCCATGGAGGGAAAGAGAGGAGGACCGGCCCCGGCCTCCCTCCCACAGCAGTCGGCCTTCAGTGCTTCCGTGTGAGTGGGCAGGTGCAGCCTTAGTGAGCTCCTAGTCTGACCAGAAGGTAAAAATCTTTACTTTCAAAGTACTCCTGATCTGAGGGGGAAACATAGCTCCTGCCCTCAAGGAGCCCCCAGCTAATGCAGGAGATGGTCTTTACCCTCAGAAGGTCCCAGTTTGGTGGAGGAGACACAGTCCCTGCCCTCAGGAACCCAGTCTAAGAAGGGTGGCTGAACCCGTTGCCTGGTGTCCTTGGCGTGATGAAAGGGAGGCAGGGGTCAAGTCTCCATGACCACAGTCTGTTTGGTGGGGCACCCTTGGCCATGGGCATGTGGCCAGCAGAGCCCTGGAGACTTGAGGGGCCTTGGGGATGTGGTCTGGGCCCAGAGGCAAGTCTGACGGGGAGGGGGACAGGTAGGCTCAGCTTTCTGCCACCTTTACCCACCACTGCCCCCATTGTCACAGACGAGCCCACCAGCCCCAGCATCGACCTGCAAGCCAAGCACGTCCCTGCCTCCGCGGTGGTCTCCAGTGCCATGAACTCGGCTCCCGCCCTGGGCACCAGCCCATCCTCCCCAACCTTCACCTTCGCCCTCGGCCGCCATTACTCCCGGGACTGCAGTGAGTGCTCCCCACGGCCACACCCCCAGCCCCGCCCTTCCCTTGCTGCCCGGCCCCACAGTCTCTGATGGGTCTGCTACCCGGCGTCTGACCTCTTCTGGCCGGCTTCAGCTCCTCCTGGCCCTGCCCAGACAGGAGGGCTCCGGGGAAGCCCCTGACGCGTGGCCCCACTGACCCTGCGGCCCAACGCGGTGGTTTTGCAGGCAGCATCAAGGCCAGCCGCCGGCGCTCCTCCTACCTGTTGGCCATCACCACGGAACGCTCCAAGTCCTGTGATGACGGGCTCAACACCTTCCGGGACGAGGGCAAGGCTCTTCGGTGAGGACGGGGTTGGGTCCGTCATAGCTAGCTTGACTGGGCTGTGGTGGGGCTCCCAGCCCTGGGGTCCTCTACATACCGCAGCAGTGAGCTTCCTCCCAAGAAGACCTTTGAGCCATGGCGCTCACGGAGCGTGGTGGTTGAGGTCCTAGCCCTGCTTCGCACATTCCTCTCACTCTTGGTCCTTGTTCCCCAGGCGCCTGCCAAACCGAGTACCCAGCTTGCGGATGCTTCGAAGCTTCTTTACTGATGGGGTGAGTGGCATGTGTGTGTGGGCGAGGGTGTCAGAGTGCTGGGCAGGGCCTCGGCACAGGGTCCAGGCCTATGACCTCTGTCATCTGAAATAGGCTCCTTCAGTTCCTGCCCTCTCCCTTCTCCCTGCACCCACTCGCCCTTGTGTCAACCGCGTGACCCACCGCCTTCCATGGGCTCTGTCGTCACTGACAGGCACCGCGCACCCTCCCAGCCAGGGCCTTTGCACTTGTCGTTCCGCCTGGAATGCCCTTTCCATGGCTTCCCACCCCAGCCACATGACTCGCTTTTTTACTTTCTTCAGTGTTTTTCAGGCCTTCCGTGAAATTTCAGCCTCCACTCCTCACATTGTTTTGCCTCCCTTCGCCACTTTGTTTTTCTCCTTAGCACTTCTCATGTCCTATCATTTATGCACCTGTCTCCTTCCCTGCCTGCCTGTCTGTCTCCCAGCTGGAATGTAAGCTCCATGAGGACAGGGATCTTATCTGGTTCGCTCACTGCTTCATCTCTATGGGCACCTAAACCAGTGCCTGCGCTGGGGGGGGGCACGTGGTCAGGATTTGAGTGGTGTGTTCAGGGGCCAGGGACATCGGAAAGGAGTTGGGGGGACACAGGGTTGGGAATGATGAAGAAGCTAGAGTTTCCAGCCTCAGGACCCGGGGAAGCACAGGGTCTGCTCTGAAATGGCCTTAACTCCTTGATTATGAATGGACAGGAAAAGCCATCTTGATTTTTAAACTCTTGGTATCTTTGGTTGTTTAACACCTTGATGATATTGTCACCTGGCTTATTCCTTATAACTCCCTTTGCTTCCTTAACTCTCCCTTGATATGTCACCTCTGTGGCTGGAGTCCTATTGACACTATCACTTCCTCTGTTTTAACTCTTTGTGGACATGACTACCTGCTCCATTAATTTAGCCTTTGTTGATGTTTCCACTTCCTCTGTTTATTTAACTCCATGTTGAGACAATCACTTCCTCTGTTTCCTTAATTCCTCCAAGTCCATAAAATTAAGGGAGGCTCTAGATTGGCTTTTCTGGCGTGGCGAGGCACGTGGTCTGCAGCTCAGAGCCTTTCCTCCTTTCTGGCTTCCCCAGTACCTATGTCTCATGACTTCAACCCAGAGGTTCAGTGGGGGGCAAGCAAAGCCATGAGGCCATACAGCACAGCAGAGTGTAGGACAGGTGTACGCTAAGCCCTTGTGGCCGTGAGTGGTCCATGGGCTTCCTGAGATGCTGGCACTGCGTGAACCACCTTAAATTGCCCTCTGTTGTCTTGTTGCAGTCCTTGGATAGCTGGGGCACTTCCGAAGATGCCGACGCTGCTTCCAAGCGGCACTCAGCCTCTGACCTCTCGGACGCAACCTTCAGCGATATCAGGAGAGAAGGCTGGTTGTCTTATAAGCAGGTCCTCACCAAGAAGGGGAAGGTAAGATGGCTGGTGGAATGAGGTGAAGGTGGATGGAAGCTGAATCCAGAAGAACTCTCCAGCTTCTTACCCCACAGTCTCTGGAGCCAAAGAGAACCAGCCGAGGCGGTAGCAGGATGCGTAGATGTTAGATGCTAGGAGGAACTTCTGGGGGACCTCAAGAACTCATGAAAAAGAGGTCTGTTCTGTGGAATGGATCTGATCGAGTCGCGCCTAGAATTCAGACAAAATCAGCCCACGGGGATCCTTGGTTGGCAGGTCACCCCCAGAATGGCCACAAGGGTTCATGGAAAATGAGGGAGCGAGGCCAGGGTGATTCTCTTAGTGGGGCTGAGGCCCCCAAAGAAAGCAGAGGTCAGCCTTTCCAAAGCCAGCAAACGTTTTAGTCTTTATGCGAAGAGCAACTGAAAGCCCCCGGGGCCTGTTTCGTGTGGCTCCGTGGGGGGTGAGTTAGAGCCAAAGTGGAGGCAAGAAGACCAGTTAAGAACTGCCACATGGATCCAGGTGAGAGGTGAAGGGGACTTGGGCTTGGGGGCGGAGGGCCCGAAGCGGAGAAGGGGGGCCCCTGGTCTGAGCGACTGGACCTCCATGCCAGGCCACGCCCTGCCTGAGGTGGAAGGAGAGGCAGCCCCACGCTGTCCCTCGGCGCCGCCCAGGCAAAGCTGAGCAGAGCGGTTGTCATGACCACGTGGACTCGCCCTTTGACTGCAACGCGAGTTGCTGGGGAAGCGTGGGTGACTCACCTGCCTGTGACTCAGTTTCCTCATCTGCAAGTGGAACTATTAATAACCCCTCACTCATACACCTGCTGTTGAAGACCGGACGAGGTGGATTTACCCAGCGCCTAGCATGGGGGAAGCTACCTTTCTGCTTATTGCTTTTACTTGAATTTTCCTCCCTGCCTTTTGGGGTCTTAAACCTGGAAAGAGCATGAGCTTTGAAGTTAGACAGACTTGGAATTCCTGCCCAACCGCTTACCCAGCACAGGCTTTGGGCATAAGGCCTCTTAACTTCTGATCGCCACTTTTCTGATCTGTAAGGTGGGGACAACGTTATCCTCCTCCAGGGGCAGAGGGTGAAGTGAGATGTGTCATCCAGTCAGGGCTGGCTTATCGGCGCCCTCATCCAGTCCTTGGATAATGACTAGGGATATGGCCTGTCCTGATTCTCAGTTGAGGTTCTGGGGATTTCGTGAGGAGGGAGCCAGACCAGTCCTGTCCTGCCGGGTTCATGACGAGCAGAAACAGCTCAGTTGCGTGACAGTCACCAGTGTCTGACTGCTGTGATGGGGTTGTCCTGAGCAATAGCGTCCAGTGGGTGAGGACAGGGTTGGGTCCAGCGCAGCCAGCTTGACTGGGCTGTGGTGGGGCCCCCAGCCCTGGGGAGAGTCCACCAAGCTGGGAGAGGGGTCTTGGTCTGATGGGAGATGCCCTCCTGGCGGTCTGGAGAAAGGTGGGGAGGGAGTGCTGGGTGGCTGGGAGCCAGGGCAGGAGGCGGAGGCCAAAGCGGGGTGTTGGGTGCCTGCATAGCTTTCTCATTCAGGGCAAGGGATTTAAATTGGGGGAGGGGGTAGCGTATGAGCCCAGAAGGCAAGTGTCATGCCTGTGACAGGAAGAGACAATACCATTGTTGTTGACCAGGTGAGCGAGGGCGGGAGGCTTTGACCAAGACTGTGGCATGGGGCCGAGAGAAGGGACACTTTAGAGAGACTCAAGGGGAAGAAAGGCTTGTGCTTGGTGATGACGGCTGGGAGGTGAGGGAGGATGGGGGAGGCCACACTGGTCTCTGGAGTTCTGACTTGGGCTGTGGGGTGGTGGGTCCCCTGAACCACAGGCCCTGGAGGGACAGGTTTGGGGAAAGGAAACCAGGAGGTCCCTTTGGGGCCTCATGGAGTCCAAGGGCGGAGGTGTCCTGAGGACAGAGTTTCCCGGGGTGTGGCGCTCAGGCTGGAGGCCCCCCTGGGCAGGGCGCTCACCCCGCAGGGTGTGCCAGGGCACCAGCAGCGGGGGCGCGGGATCGCGGAGGGAGAGGGCCAGAGGCAGGCTGCACCCTCAGAGGAAGTGGGGGCATAGAAGCCAAGGAGGAGAGCCAGCAAGACGGCAGGTGACCAGGAGATGTGGCCCAGGAGGCTCAGGAAGGGGAGCCAGGTGTAGACAAACTCTTTTATCCCAACATTTGAGCTCCTTGGAGGGCCTTTGAGAACTGCGACTCCTACCTGCCAGGTAGCCTGTCCCCCAGCTCTAGGTGGCCGCTGGAAGCCCAGCCACAGTGCTCCCTGGGCAGGGAGAGGAACTGGTCCCTAACTGTTCACTGACCAGCTCTGGTGGACAGGGGCTTCCACTCTCATCTGGACCAGAGCCCGATCTCACTCATCCCCTCGGTGCCATGGCCTGGGCGTTAGGAGAGGGGCCCTCAGGTGAGCTTCCAGCCCTTGGTCTGTTCAGGGCCGCTTACCAACCAGGTGTTGTCTGTTCTCACGAGTCCAGCCTCTCCTGGGTGACCCCCTCACCCCTCAGCCCCTTTCAAAGACATTGACTATGAGAGAGGGGACGGGGTGTGACATGTCCCTGCAGCCACAGACCCAGCACTTGAGCTGGATGCGACCTTGGAGACTGGCTAGGGCATGTCTTCTTGCAGCAGCAGGGAACACCGACACCAGGTGAAGGGCTTGACTTGCTCAAGGTCACCTAGCTGGTTCAGTCTCAAAGGGGCTCCCTTGTCACCACCTCACTCTGACATTAAAATTCTCCGGGAGCACCCTGCTGTCTCCTGCCCAGGTCCCCAGGTCCGCGGTGGCGGGCAGGGGTCACGGCCTGACACAGCTGTGTTCACCGGTTCGCTTGGAGGGCAGAGGCGCGAGCAGAGTGTGGGGCAGTAGGTGGTCCGCCGGCGAGAGGAAAGGAGCCCTCAGTCTGAGGTGGAGCCCCTGGGTGCTCCCAGGATGATTCATCCGTGTGTGCAGTAAATATTGATAAGCACTTACCGGGTGCCTCTCAAGGCTCTAGGATCTGGGATGGTGGACTGAGAGGAAAGTTGAGCTCTCCACCCTCAGTATCTTACCGTCTATGGAGAATTCCACCACCGACCTCACCTGG